>BSAI01000162.1:21973040-21997972 GCA_036245035.1 Adrianichthys oophorus | reverse complement strand
GTGTGTGTGTGTGTGTGTGTGTGTGTGTGTGTGGAGGGGGGGCAGAAAGGTGCAGAGACGCTTGAGGAGCAAACAGAGCGAGGCCGGAGGATAATCTGCTGCTCTTTAAACCTTTTTATAGATTTGCTTTTACTTCATTGCTTTATATTTCACCAGTTTTTATTTTTATCTCTTCTTTTAATCCTCTGCTGGCTTTTTCTCCTTTTTTAAATCATTTTGACTTTGATCATCATGTTTGTTTTCTTGCTGAGGCGCTTTGACAGCAGACCAGAAAGCTTGATATTTATTAATAATCCAGTCATTTAAAAAGTGGCAACATGAGCAGCGCATGAACACACAGTAGAAGCAGATGAACAAGAGGCCCAGCAGGAAACAGGGGTTGTCATGGCAACAGCAGTACTGAAACGGATAACGTCTTCACCGAACAGACCTATCTGGGATCCAAACTGGACCACATGTCAGAAACACTCTGCTACAGAAAGAACTTTACTGCTGTTAACAATATTTTTATCTTCATTTTCTGCATAGAATCAGAATTCAAAAAAAAAAAAAAAAAAAGCAACAAACTTGTCCAAAAAAGTTTGGATGGTTTGCATCTAAATTTGACCTGGCCTTGTTTCAAAGGTCTACTTTGCCTTCATGCAACCTACTTTCATGTTTTGATCTTTTTTAGAGATCATGTTGATTGTTGTCGTTAAACATCTGAAAAAATGCTTAGTGAAGCTTTTAGGCTGAAAGTCCGCCTGCTCTACCCACTTCCTGTTTTCATGGTAAACAACTGAATGAGTTCTTTAATATGATGATGTGAGACCAGCTTCCTGAATGGGACAGAAAGTACTGTCAAAGTGTTTTTACAAAATGTGAGCTGCAGAAAACCGGCTGAGCTGGCGTCGAGTCCAAAGGTCCAGAGTGTTACAGCATCTCGTACTGGGCCTGCCCAGTCAAAAAAATCTCACTGATCACAAGTTTAACCAAAAGGAATGCAGTTTCTTTAGGTTTTCCTCTCAACCCAAAACCTCCTTTTCGCTCAAGTCTGATGATGGGGAAAAGTGCAGCGGCTTGTGTCTGAGTGACCACAGGAGTCACATAGAAGCAGACCAGAGCAGCTGCTTTAAGAAAGGTAGATGATGGAGATGAGACCGGTGACCTGCATCAAGACAGTCACAGGCAGACGGGGAGGAAAGAATCCAGGATTTTTCCAAATAAAACCTCCTTCAGGATCAGTAAAATCATGTGATAAACATTACTTATTGATAAATCAGAAATATTGTATTTTTGAGCTGAGAGAATTGATTGGTCATTTTTTATATGTAGGAGCCGGTACAATATCACTTCTCTGCAAACAACTTTTCAACTGTGACATTTGATAAAGAATTTCCTATCGGGCTTTATGGTGGCGCAGTGGTTGGAGCTCCTGCCTCACTGCAAGAAGGCCCTCATTCTTAACCCGGCTGAGACCCTTCTGTGGAATTTGTTCTCCCCGTGCATGCGTGGGTTTTCTCTGGGGACTCGGGCTTCCTTCCACGGTCCAAAAACATGTTTTGTAGTTGAATTGGTGACTCTAGGTGTAAATGTGATTGTGGCCCTGCAACAGACTGGCAACCTGTCCGTGGTGCACCCTGCCTTCGCCCAACAGTTGCTGGGTTGGGCTCCGGCAGCCCCGCAACAGAGAAACAGGGTTAAAGATGAATGGATTGAATTTCCCATTTGTTGATAAAAAACTAAAGATTTTCTTTAATCAAAGACTTGCCAAAGACAGTCAGAAAGCAGAATATTTTCTTTAGCAGATTTTATGTAGTATTAAACAAACAAACTGCTTCTCACCCTGGAGCCACCCGGAAGGGTAATCCCCCCCGCGCCCTCATCCCGATATAATTTACTGTCTATGGAGCTGTTGTTTAACACGCTCAGTGACACTGAACCAGAGGTGATAAATCCATTTACACACAGTAAGTGGGTATAAACAAGTAAACAAAGAGAAGCTCAGCTGAGCGTATGAGTGACTAATGTGAGATGGGGGGGGGGTGAACGCTCACCAGCTGAGCTCTGCAGACAAACACAGGTTCACACCTCGCCACTGTTTGACCTGCAGCTGCAGATGTGTGTCATCTCTCTGCTTCTCGCCCCGCAACCCCAACGCCTATTTTTCTGAAAGTGCCAGTGATCAAACCAACAGGCAAACAAATCCCAGGGCATGATGGGAAAATGGCTTGCAGCAATATTATTATTTTCCTGCAGTTTTTTGTTTGGCCAACAATTCCCTCTAATTGTTTTCTTCTAATTATATACCTCCTGATTATGTTTTTACACCGCTACAAATTAGGATGTGTTCAGTTTTTCTCCCGTTCCGGTTTGCAAAATTCCCCGGATAATTGCGTGTCTTTGTGAGTGTTTGCTGTCAGCAGCATGCCGCATTTGTGGATGCTAACGCCTCAGGTCTGACACAAAGTTCAGTAGCTATCCCAAACATCAGGTGGTGGCCACTAAAACACACTAAAGGCTGTTTTTAACCACGATTTTAATTAGATAATCCAGTGGTCCCAATCCCTAATCCAATGTTTTGATGGTTTAATCCAGTGATTGGAGCATTTAAGGCTTTGAAATGCAAAAGGTTTAATTCTGAGTCCCATCCATCCATTCTATATTTTCATTTACCCCAAATGGGTCAAAGCGGGTCAAAGTCCATCCCAGCTGTCCGTAGGTGAAGGCCAGTGACTGTGTGAGGAGATGGATGGAGATGAGGCGACGCTCCACACTGCTTTGCCTTCGACTGAACCCTATCTGTGTCAAAAAAGGACAGCACACAAGTTGTTGAAATATTCCCAAACAGGTTGTTGCTATACTCCAGGAGACAACAGCTGTCAATCAAAAGGCCACACCTCCAAATCCAAACATAAAAGACAAATCATCATCCTGAGAGAATTTCAAATTTCTGAGAACCAGCTTGCATTTCTGCTGTAAAATTAAATCATTTTTAATAACAGAGGGAATGGAGACGGTCTGGTGAACAAACCACCTCGTGGTCACTTGAGCCTCGTTTCCATTGAGCGGCATGGTACAGTCCAGTCTGGTAATTTGAGTGTTTGCATGATAAATTGGACCGCACCATGAACCACTAACCAAACCATTTTTGGGGTCCCCGTTGGTTGTAGGTCCATGGAAAAATGGACCGGTTAGCGTGGAGCTACTGTTCAAAGCCGTGATTGGTGAAAGATCATCACTATGAATAAAAAGCCCCAAGAAAATGTCTGTATTCCTCTTCGCCGCCCGCAATCTTTTCTCAACAACATTGAACACTTTGTAGAAGAACCAAAATCCAAGCGGAAAAAATGAGCTGCTGGATGACCTCCATTGTTATTAGCTTCACTTTTGCTGTCGTATCACCACAATGACACAAAGCTACGCTGTCAGACTACACCCCTCACGCCCGGTGATTGTCCATTTTGGAGTGAAAACACTCACCTGAATTCTCTGGACCATTCTCAACCCGAGCGGGCTGCTCAGTGGAAACAAGGCATTGGTGAACTGACTTGGCCCCAGGTGCATTGATGTAACAACCCAACTCTAAGAGAAGGTTGGTAGTTTGTCTTTGTTGAAGGCAGAGTACACAGGTGTCCTTTTAGCGCCGGTCCAGGTACAGACAGACTTCCACTGCCACCAGAACCCTCTGATGACCAGCAAAGTCCACTGAGAAAACCAGCCAACACAGAGAAACTCTTGGACTTCAGCTCCATTCAAGATCCACACAAGGATTTGAGACTGGTTCCTTTAAAAAGACTCAGACCTGACTTGAACATGATCAGAAGCAGTGTTTTTAATGAGCATGCCTTTTTTAAAGAAAACAGCTGTTTTCAACTGTTCACAAAATGAAAATGTCGTCCTGGACCAGAAACTAAACATGGACCTTCACCATGTCCTTCATGACCTATGACCTCAGTGAGGTGAAACAACTGTCTGACCTCCTGAAGCTGGAAATCCAGTTTTAAATTCCTTTTTGTTAAGTTCATTTTGAAATCATCTAAAATGAATTTGAATGTTTTGAATTGAAGCTAAATACTTTTGAATTAATGTTGAAGGTGCTGCATCCACTTAAAGACCTTCTCCAAGAGTGTTTCTAGAGGATTTTTTTCACTAAGACAAAGGGCGTCAGTTCCACACTTCAAACTAGAAGCAGACCGTGATGAAAGTCCAGATGTTCCAGCTGTACATACCTGTACAGTTTGAGTGAAGCTGGTTCTGGAGCAATGGAAAGGCCTTGCTAGGGAACTGCTCGGCTTTCCTGAGACGTTTTCTTTTAATGCCAGACCGCAAAATGCATCTGACACACAGAGAAGTGAGGCTTAAAGAATTCCACATCGTTCCCGATGCCTCTGCGCTTTTGGATGAACGTGCTGTTCCTTCAGAGCAGCCACGTCCAGCCGCAGTAATGCAGTCTGGGACTTTTTATTGCTTTCTTTTATTCATGTCCTGGACTCAGCAAAACTGCCCCCCCCCCATATCTCTAATTATATTCAGTTTTAGCCTTTCATTATTTTGCTGCCGCTGTGACACAGTCTCCCTGCGGGGATCAATAAAGTTTCATCTAATCTGAACTCGATGATATTGTGTCAGACTTGGAGTGGAGCTCTTGTTGCTTTATTTAGTGCAGATTTCAAATTGAGTTTGGTGCTTTGATATGAAGACCGACGGGCTGTCGGGAGCTTCAACGGTTTTCCTTCCTGCTGCTGATTTCATTCCGACGTCGTTCAGACTCCCGTCTTTGGAGACCTGGACTTTCTAACGATGAGCTTTATTTTTACCTCGAGGACAAATTATTCAGATCTCACAGAATTTGGGTTCTGCTGTGTTCCATTTGTCACAAAGGAGACGCCAATCATTGTTGTGAAGATTTTACAGCACCACGGGAGCAGGTTGTGACTCGAGGATGTGCACTCACTCCCAGGTCAGAATCGAAGCTAAACAGCATTCACACATCCAGAACTGTTGTGGTTTTGGAGAATACTGACTTCTGCAGCAACAAGAGCAGCTTTTCTGCTAAATGCTTGCTCTCTGCAGGTGAGGAGCAGAGCTGCATCTAATGGAGCAGCAGCTGAGTTTTATAATGAATGCAATGAAATAATGCGCCCATCAGAAAAAGCATATTAACACAGTCTTAAAGAGTTCTGCAGCCCCAGAACTGAGAAAGAAAATCCATAATGAGGTGAAATAAGATATGAAAAATACATTAAAAGCAGCATAAATTAAGAAGCAGGAAGCATACCAGTGTGCTCCTCACTGTGTGTTGTCCCAGAATTCCTTGCAGCACTGGCAGCAGCGGCAGCTGATGATGTGATATTAAGGAGGAAATGTTTTAGGGGGGCTTCAATGCCATACTGCATATTTTGTGTAATAGAATGTAACTAGCATCATTATTTTTTCATCACAGCCCTCCCACAACCGTCTTCCACTTCTAGGAACATCACTTTCTTCCCGCTCCATCTCTCGCCGTTTCATCGGCACGATGCAAGTCAATTAAAGAATGCCAGATAAAATGGAAGAAGAAAATAAAAAAGACGGGACGCGGCTGCCTGGGGCCCAGCGGCGCTTCCTCAGACTCCAGCACTGAACTCAAGGCCGCCGCACTGGATCTGGTGGCGCTGGTGAAACGAGAAAGATGATGAAAAGAGAGAAATGTGAAGAAAAGTCCTGGCAGAGGCAGACTGCAAAATGACACATTTCTGCTTCTTTGGGTTGGACCACACATTTACTTGATGTTTGAACGCCAGCCTTCTGGCAAATGTTTTCTTTCAGCGTCATGAATGTTTCTGATCTGAAAATTTGCACGCAGCGATGTCAGCAACAGAAACGTGTTGAAGGGAGGCCGCGCTCGAACCGCTAACGACAAACAAACCTCCTCCGTGAAGGTGCTGACAGCCAAGTAAAGTCCGACTGTCGCACACTAACAGGATGAAATGACCATCTGCTCCTAATCTGCTGTTTTCACTCAAATAAACACAAGTCCCACTTCTGCAGATTGCAGCTGATGTGCAGATGGAAGCCAAATCTAATGTAAAGCAACTCTGAGCTTTTCTGTGACTCAACCGTTTTCATAGCCAAGCATCCTTTTCTGATTCCAGCTGGAAAACCATCAGACAGAATTAAAAGGAGAACATGACAGCAGTTACAGTCAGCTTGACTGAAACACCCGTCAAAGCAAGGAAAAGCAGCCGCAGTCAGAGATCATCAAACGTGCAGAAAAAAGCTGCATGTTTAGACTGTGCTATGATTCATGAAGCTGCGACCTGAAAACCTTAAGAACGCTGGGAACGATCCGTTCCTAAACATCTGATCAGCTGAATCATCTGCTGCTGGACTATGACTCCGTCCAGATCCTCTGTGTGAAGCAGCTGCTGCTGTCACCTGAAAAGAAGAAGCACATGTGATCAGAAAGACAGCCAGAGCCTGTTCTGCACTCAGGCAGTGATGAAGGTGAAGAGACAACTCTTCAATGAGCTTTGATGGTGGAAATCCTGGACCGGTGCTCTCCTGTCATGTCTCCTGTATGCTCATTCAGCTTCATTCTTACAGTTTCAGTCTGATTGTCTGTAAGCTGCTGAACAGACCAGCGTCTGCTTGGTGGCTCAGGAAATCACAGGCTAACTTCAGGTTTTTGGACACACAGAGCCTGTTCTGCTTTCACTAAAATCCCAGCTCTAAACTCTGGAAGCTGCTCATTTCACACAATCTGTAAAAAAAAAAAAGTTTTTTTAAATAGAGCAGAAACTTCAGATAAAAATGAATTAATTTATCATTTTCTTATATTTTAAGTTGAGTTGAAACTTTCATGTTTAAAAGGAAAAAAAAACAACAACATTTTGATCAAAGAAAACAGAGAAAAATGAACAGAAAAGCATCGCCTAGAAAACATTCCCTGAGATGATTTCTTTGAACTCTCAATGCCTGAATGTATGTCCAGCACTAGAAAAAACGTATGTTTTTGCTTTTAAGTTGATGCTAAATGAAGGCAGTTTTGGAGCAGAAGTAGTTTGATGCACATTTGCATCTATAGACATCAAGAGGTTGATATTTTACTGCTGAATACCTTGTTTGGTAAATGGAAGATTTTCTTTTTTTTTTTTTTTATGAGACAGAAAATTCTAAAAAGTGCTGCTGTTTTATTGTGTACGGCTCTGAAATGACACGCTGAGATCAGCATGTGGAAACGGCACACCCTCCGCCTGTACGCTCCACATCAGCCGGCCTGACCGCCGAGGCGGAGGTCGGACAGGTGAAGGTGCCAGGTAATCCCGCTCACAGATGAGGCCCTGAGACGCAGTGGGACTATTTTCTGCTGGCTGCTCATCATGATTGCCTGTGAAAGATCAATCAGTGCTTTGGCGCGCCGGTTCGCTTCATCCTCGCAGTCACACATCACATAAATAAACTCAAATTACTGGACGCGCCGCCCCATCTTCAACTCGTCCCTGCAAGAGAGACGCTCACCTCCATAAAAGCTCCATTTGACCAAAGTCGCAGCATTTTCTGCGACACAAAAGGCCATGATTGTGCTCCATCTGCGAGACAGATTCTCATGTTTTCTTCATATTTCTGAGGTAATGGGTGAGCAGAGTAGAACATTAGTTTCTGCTCAGTCTGTAGCTCCCACATTAAAGCTCCATCCTGGCTTTATTTCTCATCCGCACTCTGTCCAAACATTACATTCATCAGAAAGCCATCTCCATGTAACCTGCTGTCTGCTGCACTATTTGAGTCCTGAATGTGGATAAAAATAAATCTTTTGAAAGAAACAAACTGCAGCAGAGAGCCGCCTTTAAACATGCCTGCTTCCATAAACACATCCTCTCCTCCAGTGGGAACGTTTCTGCTTGATAGTTTATCTCTTAAGAGCTCCGTTAATAATTCACACCCTCAAATTATCTGTCAGCACGGCACCGCCGCCAAACACGTTTGCAGGGAAATCAACTCTGCTATGAACAAGCCCAACCTGGAGCACATCTATGATCTGATGTGAGACTGAAAAGTCTGTAAACATCCCGCAGAGAAGGAGGCAAGGAACCCTGGCGCTCCGTGTTCTCCAGCTATCTGTTTCTGATGGAAGATCTTCAACCAAACTGGAATTTTGACCCGTCAGGGAACAAAACGCAATAAAAGACGGAAACACTTGAGAGAGGTGGGAGAGAAAAGAACTGTCAAATGATTATCTGATGAAGATTTGATTCCAAGAAGGTTCTAGTTTTACTCTTTTAGACGTAGCTCTTGTCTTCCTTTGTGTTATTTTATTTTCAGAAAGAGAGTTTGACTAAAGAGGTCAGTGGGATGAAGGAATGGGAGGAGGGCTGTTTGGAAACTGCATGTGAATCTGTGTGGAGATGAGTGCAGGATGCAGGACGGGGAACCTGGAGGATCAGGAACAGTTTTCATGGAAAACTCATCTGCTGAACTGTGTGAAACTACCAAAGCAAAAACACTTTAGAACCTTTTCTTTTTCCCTTAATCCTAAAGTTTTTGTTTCCTCACATGTCAGGAGTTGAAGTGAAGGCTGTTTTCAGAGAAATGATGAAATCGACCCAGAACTGGATCTGTTGTGCCCTTCGATCTGTTTCTAGAGCTCAGACGCAGGAAGGAAACAAACCCATTTCAAATCTGAACGGCATCAGTCTTCCTAAAAGAGGGAAAAGTAATCATCTGAGCAGATGTAAAATGAAGCCTCTGAGGGTTTTCTTTTTATGAAGGCAGCTTTTACACATCCACTTCTTAACTTTTTTAAGACTTTTGAAGAATGTCGCTTGTGAAAATAAATTGTATAGATGTTGTCTAAAAGTAAACCAAACACAAATCCAGTCATCCATTTTCAACCCCCCTTAAATGCATTCGGGGGTTGCTGGAGCCTATCCCAACCACTGACAGTGAAGCGGGCTAACTAAAAAAAACAAAAAAACAACTGAAATAAAGCTGCAGGTTTCAGGATGCATTTAGGAAACATTGAAACGAAATTCAAGAGAAAGTGTTCACTTATCAGTGGCATCAGAAATTCCTTCAGGAGTTTAAGAGAAAGAACAAACTGTTTATAACTTCTGCTTTCACAAAATACTTCTGATTCATTCAAAAGATTAAACTTTATCATCAGATTGACTTTTTTGAAAGCTTAGAAATGGAAAATGGCTTTGAGAAGAATAATTTAGATTTGATGTTTCCTGTGAGTCCAACTGGACTGAACGGATGAAAATCCAAACCAGATCAAAATGGATGAATGAATGAGTTCTCATACGTGCACTAATGCTTTGTTCATTAACATGTTTATTAAAGGATTTTTTAAAATCTGTTTGAGTCCCATTCTGTAATTTAATACAGCATTTATCATTTTTCTAGAACTGCAAAAAAAATCCAAACTAAACAAATCAACGCAGACAGCTAAGATTCTGGACTTCAGCTTAATGCTGTTTTGCCTTATTTATCTATTTACCTCTAAACTATTGCTGTATTGCTTTGTTGTGATCAAATTGTTCATTTCTTGCATTTATTCAGCTTTTTGATTATTGTACATTGAAGTAAATGAAAATGTTTATGAATGCTGTGCATTCATGTTTGCATTCGACCATATCAGTGGCATTCTGAGCTTCTTTGGTTATCGTTTCTTCAGTAAGTCACGTTGGATCCCCAGGTTTCCTGCATTGATGGAGATATTTTTTTGGCTGGGCGTCGTGCTTCACTGCCATACTTCATCCTGTCAGCCTCTCCGTCTTCATTTGCGTGCGTCCTTGCATCCGCTCTGACTCTTCACTCCCCTCTTTAACCTACATAAGTAAATTGAAATCCTATAATTATCTTCAATTAACAGAAAGAGGGACATGCAGTGATTAAGGAAATCAAGTTCAGGGACTATTTCCATTATCCCAGCCCCCCACTTTCTCATCTGCTTCACCCCCACATTTATCTTGGGGCTCCCCCAGTACCCCCCCAACATTCTTCACCTTAAGGCTCAATAAAACAGCTTTAATTAACTTTTTTCTCCGGATGTCCATCGGCAAAAGAACATTTTAGCAGAAACTTTTTTCTCCTCATAAAATAATAATACATAAAAAGCTTATGGTTTATTTGTAAAACTTCAGGACTAAAAAGGTTCTCTGATGAATGAAACTGAGTTTTTCTTACTTCCTGTCATCACTTTCTCTCCATTTCTTTGTGTTGTGATCAGATGTGTGCGTTTGACCCTCTGATCTGCAGTGACCCACCGGCTATTCCAATCAAAAAGTGTATGAGGTACATTTCTAAAAGGACTTTTCTCTTCCAGATGCACTGAACTCACTTCAGCATCAGCATCGTTGGCCTCTGGGTTTCCATGGTTATGGCTTTCACGCTCAGGTTCTGCATCAAAGTTTCTCTCTAAACAGATCCTTTAAACAACTGTCTGGCCGAGGCTGATGGTCTTCAACCTTCTTGTTTCTGCTGGAGTTCAGTAACATGAAGCTCTCAGTTTGAAACCAGGATGAGGTGCAGCTTTAGTACGGATTGAACCACAATCAGATATGGAGTTCCACAGGGCTCTGAGTTCAGATTTCTAAACTTCAGATGTTACTAGGTGGAAGGAGATGACACACTTTACTTCAGTACAAAGGAAGATATTTGTGCAAATACTTTAGTGAATAAATCTTGTTTTTGAAATTTAGGTTTATTTCCTGGATATTTAATTTTGCTGAAACACAGAACTTAAAGGTAAAAAACCTGTGATCACATGACCTGGATGACAGAGCATTGACTGATAAATCATCATTAAAAAAAGATCAGGTTTACTCTGAACCCCCCAGGTTGAGGTTTTTCTCATCTTCATGTGCATTTCTTCTTTCTTTGATTGATGGAAATAGAAAGTCCCAAAGTTAAGCGTGTCTGTGAAGCAGAAGTTCTCTTCAAGGATGCAGATATTTGATCAGCAGAGTTTAACTGTTAAAGTTGATCATCCTGATGTGAAGATTTGACTTCACTCCAAACTGCTGTTTATTTGATGTAAAAGTGGATTTTTATTCATAATCAATAAAGCTCGGTCCAAATTCAGGTGCAGTGAAGTGTTTGTAGCGATTACAGAAATCCTGTTGCATTCATCCAGTTAAAAGGCTTAAATTCCACAGAAACGGGCGCCGTGGCGTTTTTGTGAGTGGCAGCAGAAAGAGGGGAGGAGCGGCTGTCAGAGCGAGAAGCTGCAAGCCGTTATTTGTCTGTCAGGCTGAAAAATGCTGAATTCAGAGACAGGTTTGCTGCCAAGAACAAGCTGAAACAAACCATCACTCCAGGACCATGCATGTGCAAAAAACAACAGCTGGGAAATAATTACACATCTGTCTGCAGACACCAAGGCTTCTTCAGTGATTCTCATCATCTGACGCTCTTTTTCTGTCTGAGAAAATGACTGGAGGAGATCCAGAAGGACAAAGAAAACCTTCAGAAATGTGGAGAAGCTGTAATTAAATATACTGTGAATGTCACCAAAAACATCCTCTGCAGAAGTTCTTCTTTGTCTTCTGAAGGTGACCTGAGGATGGAGGTTTGAAAACCTGTTCTTCTGCTGGAAAAGATCTGATGTTCTCTAACAAAGAAGAAAGCACTGACACCAGCAGGAAAGCTAAGCTCCTCCCAAATGAAGAAAAGCTTTTGCAACAATAGAGGAGCGTCCAGCAGGAAGGATGCATAAAATGCAAGATGGTAAAACCGTTACGCCACTGGAGAAACGTTTCAAGGAAGAAAACTCCATGACTCAACTTCAGAACGATTTGTTATGGAATTTTTCTGGATGGAGCATCTTTTTCTGAAGTCAGAGTTGGAGCCTGATTTCATTCATCTTCTCTGTGGTAGTCTATTGTTGGCTGCAGGATGGAAGGATGGAGTCCATTTCTCTGACACTCCAGACCTTTTTCTGGGAAGTAAACTTTTCATGAAATATCAAGCGAAAGGAAGATGTTTCTTGCACTGGTCTAAAGTGAACCAAAGAACTGATCCTTCCTAGCAAGTTAAAGAACTTTCCAGACATTTCCTGCAGTTTGGAAGTGCTGTGCTCTTTACCTAACTATTGAAATGTTGTGGCTGTACAGACAGACCTTTGCTGCTCTCAGGCCTGTTTGTGCTGCACATTAGCAGGGATGGCTCCTGAGAGGAAACCTGGAGGACACTGCTAAAAGAAGGCTCTGATTCCAACCTTCTCAGTGTGCATCTGTGCTTGTGTGTGTGTGTGTGCGCGTCCGTGCATGCGCGTGTGCGGTATACGTCGGATCGCCCGGAGCAGCGCCTGCAGGCCTGATGTGGCAGGAAGACCTAGTGTCTCTTGATCATGGATGCACAGCACACAACATGCACAGTACAATCTCACACCGCGCCTCTGCTCACAGTTCAGTCAGCACCCCCTTCCCGTCTGAGTGGGCACCCACATGACACAAACTTTCCTCCAGCTCGTGTTCACGGCCCTTTGCAGCTCAGGTCCAAATAACAGAAAAGGAAAGAAAAGTCTTTTGGGGAAAAGATAAGAATTTGAGAAATTCTTCCTTTTTTGCCTTCACAAAAAGTTTAGAATAGTAACTTTGTGTACAAAACACTTCCTGCAGCCTCCTGTGGAAAACAGGATGAAGAATTTATGAGCAGAAGGTGCTGACTTCTTCTTGTTTACTAAAGTAATACGATGTAAAACTGTTTCAGTTTGTCTGTTAATCTTTGAGTTTATTGAGCTGTTGTTTTGATCCCAAACCAGCTGCAACATAACAAAGAAAAAACAAATCCCGCTGTATTCCCTCCATACAGTAGGTGGCAGTATGTTCTTCTTCTATCCCCAAATAAATGTCAGAAGGGCATGGACTTCCTTTTTTGGTTTATGGTGTTTTGGGGCCTGAGGGTTTTCAGGTCTGTTTGAGATCCTTCTGGCTGCAGCTTTCCTTCTATAAAACAGCCTTCTTTCAATTAAAAAAAAAACATTCTTTTGTTTGTCCGAATTCCAGTCTTTCAGATGGAAACATCTCTAACAACCAAGCAGTTGGTTTGATGTGATTGAAACTTTGAGGAGAACTTCACCCATTGTCCCTGTGGGACTTGTGTTCTGTTGATTCATGAAGACACAAATGCAGTCTCACTCCAGGTGAATGAAAACCAAAAGGCGGTCTGTTTTTAACAGATCCCAGCTCTAAATCTCCCTTTAAACCAACATGGAGTTCAGCTGTGATTTGCATGAAGATGCACTGCAGGTCTGTGAGCCGCCGTCCCACTTTGACTTCAGAGTTTAATCTGTTTAATCCTTTGCTCTCTCCTCTCCTTACATGCCTCCCGTCTTATCTTCCTGCTCCATGATGTTTGTTTGGAAATCTGCTTTTTTTTTTTTTGTTTCGATGGCAATGAACACGCTTGAGCTCCACATGGACTCCACTTCAGCAAATCCTCTTTACTGCTGCTATCAAGGAGGTAAATCTGATCCAGTCCTCTTCCGTTTGGGAGGCGGGACTGTTTGATTGTGTTCCTGCAGGTTTGTTTTCATCTAACTGATGGAGGAAAATATGAAAATCGGACAAAATGACCAAAGCTGATAAATCCAGATAATCCAGAGTTTCATGGGGAGCTTGGATCTGCTGCACAGTAAAAATGTTTTTCCTAAAATGATAAAAAAAAACATTTTGTTTTTTGCTTTTTCTTTCAGTTAAAGATCATTGTTTATAGAGCTGTCAGATTTGATAAAGAGCAAAGCTGCTGGAACTTCTCTTCGACGTGAATCATCACTTTAAGAAGAAGAAGACGCTGTCAGCTGAAACTGACGCGGGTGGGGGGGTTGTAACAATGAAAGGAGAATCCCTGATTCCCGATCTGGAATTCAAATAAAAGGATGATTGGAAAACAAAAGCAAGAAAAGACGTCGTTGTCCAGCTAATGACGGTCAAGACCACCGTCTGATGAAAGTGACCAGTTAGAGGGGGATTGGGGGGGTTGAATGTATGGCTTTTATTCCCTAGATGTTGATTGGCCATGTGGACTTCATGTCATCTGGACATAACTTTTACTACACATACATTCAGCTGTAACTCTCAACATGTTCTGTTTTGACTAAAAAAAATGTTGATTGGAAATGAAAAAATGGTTTTCAGAAATGCTTTCAATCTCGCTTCAATCTAAAGAACTGCTAAACTTTTGTTGTTGAAAAGATAATCACAAAGTCATGGTAGGACTAGAATAAAAATGTATGAAGCAACAAAAGAATGCAATGACAACTTTGACATTTTAGGAAAATCTGTCAAATTTAAAATCCCCCATTAGAATGTGAGTCATGTGATTTGCAAAGTCAAGGTGTGCCAGCTATGTGTTTTCCATTAGGTCAGTATTAATGTCATGTCAGCTGGAGGTCATGTGACTGGGAATGAGGTGATAAATGAGACTGGAGAATGGGAGAGGGGACCCTCTTTCTAAGTTGTGCACTTTAGGGATTCTAAGGGGGACCTGAAGAGGAAAAGTGCATCTATCATTGGAGTTTGGTAGAAAGGCTAAGAACGCCTCCAACTCAGCTTTTTTGTTTTGGATTTTCTGTCTGTTTGGACTTACCTGGACAATCCACTTCTGGTTGAGAGGTTTTCTTTATTTCCTTTGGATTTGTATTCATGGATGCAGACATGATCTGGAGTTAGACAGAATATAATCTCGGAAGGGGAGGAGCGCAAGGCGGACTTTAACCGAAACTTTACCAAAAAAGAAACGGTTTTGGGTAAAGTGATGGAAATGATGTTGGTTTGTTTAACGACAGAATGGAATCACTAAAGACCACTGGAGTCAAATCTGTGTTTTAAACAGATGAATTTAAAGAATCTAAGAACCCTTGAAAGCATAATGAGGGCAAAAATAAATATTGTATCATTGCACACCGTCCTGGTTTATCTTCCTTTCAGCTTAATCTTCTCTTGTGAACGTTGCCTGTTGGAGCCAGAAAGATGTCCGATGCTCCAGAGACACATCCTGCCATGACAGCCACTAATAATCAAAATTCGGTCTGATTGTGTGTGAATTTCCAACAAACACACTGACTGCAGCACAAAAGCAGATCGTCCTAATCACAGGCAGCATCGAGGCCTTTGTATCTTTTGTTGTAACATTGTGCAGAGCTAACATGCAACAGGGCATAATTAAACATTCCAGTATGTTGATAAAGGACTGAGTGCTGATTTAGCTAAGAGGCTCAGTGTGTACAGTTTAAAGCCGAGTTTCCCTCATTTGAATATTCATCACAGTCACACTCAGCTGAAGATGAAACAGCCTCATTGTTCATCAGCGAGTGCGGCGTGCTGGCTTGTACATGTTATGCATATATTAATAATGAGGACAATTCACTTCGAGTGATTCCTAATCTGCTGACAAGAAGTCTCTGCAGGCTGTTCAGTCACTTTGATGCAGTTGATGAGGGCGTTTTATCGGAACCCCCCCCCCCCCCCCCCCCCCCCCACCCCACCCCCACCAAGGATACACTTATTCACATTTTCGGCTTCTGAGAATGTTTGGGTTTCACAAAAAATGACACCAGCAACTGGAATGAGATTACTCAGCTGTTTCATGATACAAATCGACTGGACTGCGTTGAGATGACAGAACCGCTAAGGAGCAGAGTAAATGATGAATCACATCAAAATAATAAAAGCACTTTCAGGGCTGCACTTTCATCTCTCCTAAACTCGTCATCATCCTCCAACGTCCAGCACATGTCCAGAAAATGTCAGTAAAGGTTTTCATTCATCAGATGATGCCATGAAGTAGAGTCATGGCATCTAGACCAAGTCTTTTATTGAAACCTTACACCATTATCCAAGAAGTTTCACCATTCAGACTCATAGGCTTTAAGTTCAGATACCAGGATTCAACTTCAAGACGTGGCCAGAAAATGTGGTTTGATTGGTGTTTAGTCAGATTAAGACGCACATTTATTACTTGCAGGTTGATCAAAAAGAGGTTCGTTCGGACCCAGCGTCTTCACGGTTCTTCTCCGGAACAACACAACCCAGGAGGTCGAGTTTCAACACCCACTCCAATGAAAAAGGGGTTTTTAACATGTCCCTGCGACTTTTTTTTTTTTTTTTTTTTTTTTTTTTTGTAGACAAGAAGATCCATGTTTTCCTCGTCTGAGCCAGCATCTGGTTCATAATTGTACAGCTGGATTGCAAAATTGGAAGTACTAGAATGGAAAAAATATCGTAAAGACTTTCAGAGACTGCTGCCCTCATAACCCAAACCTCTGAAAAGCCAAGGAGAGTGGAATAATGGATGCAGACACCTGTGTTTGAGAAGAACAGTCCCATTCCTCTTACTGCTCCTTCAAAGTCATTCTGGATTGGGATTATCGGAGTGACGTGTTGTTGGAAGTACACTATTTGGTCATTTAGATTAAGCTCAGCTGTCCAAAAAGTTAACAAAGTTGCTTCATTAAAGTAACTTCCTGTTTTGTGGGCAGTAAACCATAAATTGAATAAAAAGTTCAGAGTGAAATCTCACAAAGGAAGTTTCAATCCTCCTTTCTACCGTAAACCGCTCTCCTCCATGTCTTCTTCCTCCTAAAACTTTGGATTAATTTGTTTTGACTTTTTTCTAATTGAAGCTCTGGCAGACAGCTGCTCGGGGGTGTCAGAACCTAAGCAAACTGTGATCCACATCTGACTGTTTCCACAACTATTTTTAATCGCTCGCTAATTAGTGAGACTTTAATTTCTGCTCCGATCAGCAGACAGACCACAGGGGGCTTAACGCCAGTCAACCTCTCGACTCCCTCTCCTTCTGGGTTCTTCCACTGTGTTGCTGCTGCTGCTGATGATGAGGATGATGATGATGAGCAGTTTCTTGTCAGGAAAGATTTAAAAAAACAGTAAATAATTTATAAAACTTTGCTGAGACGGACTTGTCGTTTCTGTAGGACATCTACAGGTGTAACTGTGCTGGCAGGTCATACACACCTGAACTCTATTTTTACATACCTGTACATTCATCTGTAAGTCAGTCATAATTAATTCCAAAAGTATTGAAAATTCTTTTGTTTCTCTGTAGTTTGTGTAGACCATAGCGAAGCAAGTAAAATTTGGACCAGTTAGTCCACAAGACATCTCATAACTAAAGTTAGCATTGTACTTTCTGCTCTGTGACATCATGTTGTTTATGTAAAACTATCTTTACTGGCAAGCCTGAGGCAGATGTTCCAGGCTAACATTACCCAACATCTCATGTAAAACATGTGAGAGATGCTCGAGTCCACACGACATTCAGCAGATGAATGAGATGCTGGCCCGGTTAGCAGACCTGAGCTAAAGCTGCTGACCTCTGAACAGAGGGTTGCAGGTTTGGCTCCTGCTCTGCCCATGACTCTGCTGTAAACTTTCATTCAAAGCTGCACAATGAGAAAACTTCTCTCAGAAAACTGCCCCAAAGAATTGACTAAAGTTCGTTTTTATTTTGCTATTTTTACGCTTATTTTCTTTCAAAAGTGCAGATGATTTTAGATTTTTTACATCAGTCAGGCATGCTCTACCTTGGAGAATCCTGCAGTGTTTGATGAAGTCAGACTTGATTCATCGATCATCCACTCATAGTGGGAGACATAACAAATCTGATCCTGCAAATTGTGAAACAAGCACCAGATTTGGTTCAAAGATTCTGTCGGGGATACTTGTCAAATTTGCTCAGTTGACCATTTACAAATTCAAGATGATGACCATCTTGAAAAACGGGCTTCCAAATCTATCATTTTCATAAAAATACACATGTTGATCTGAGAGATTTTAATGTCTAGTGAAATGTTTTTGTTTGGGAAACTTCAGTTCTACTTTTATTTTTCTCATTGTTGTGACAAAGACATTTACTTGTAGATTGACCTGGGTTGCTTTCCTTACAACTAGCTCATTCATTCATCCAATGTCATTCAAGTCTCATGCAATCTGTACCATCCAGATCATTTTAAACCACATCACCCTGCTCTGCTCTCCCGCACTGGCATAAACTGTCAGTTCAAGTGCAGCTACATAACTGATCTGGGGTAAGTTAGGTCGCATTTTGGACATTATTTGACTCCTGCTTAGCGGGCATCGAACCTCATGCTGGCAGGATGGCTTTCACAGGAGTAATTGTCACTTTGTTATTTCCAAAAAAAAAAAAAAAAAAAACACTGATCATGCAGCCAATATGCAGGGAAATGTTTTTTAATTAGTAAAAACATGCACAGATATTTAGATTTGGGTGCTAAATCTAGAAATGTTTATTTTGGCACGCTAAACAACATTGCTAGACAACAAGATTCCTCAAATCAACCAAATAGCTGTGTTTCTTTGGAATACATGGTTTCAAACGGGCCTTTGTAGGAACCATCTTGAAAAATGACCGCCATCCTGGATTTTCAAATGGCCAATAGAGTAGATTTGACAAATATCACAAAGAGAATTGTCAAATTTTATGCTTATGTCAAATTTTGCAGAATTCCTATGAAAATTTAACGTCATCAGTCGCACTATTATGCACTTCACTCTTTATAGTCAAAGCACATTATACAGGTTTTTTCATACTATTGCATTTTACGTAAGAAAAAAAGTCACTTTACTAATCACTGCACCTCACTTTACATTCATTATTTGCTTTCATTCTTTGATTTCATGTTTACATTATTGTTTTTGTGTTGACCCCCCCGTCCTGACTCCCCTTTTCTCTTACCTGGGATCAATAAAGTAAATAAATAATCAAGTAAGGAAGTGTCTGTGTATAGTTAAATTTAGTTCTGTCAATCAATTTAAAAAAATCAGGGTAATCACACTTTTAGGTTGTGATTAATAAGGATTAGTCACAATGAGTTAAATTTTATAAAACAAAATGCAGCTTTGAACAAAAAAAAAAGACTAGAGCGAAAATGTTTCCTTCAATGTTATTGTCTGAATGTTTACATTTCTAAAGTATTTACTCAGAAATGTAATGTTTGTGGACAAAACACATCAACATTAAGATAAGCAGAACTGTAAAGACTTTAATGTCTGGTTCGTATGGCTGTATATCAGCATCTTTGTTTTCTTGGAGTCATACTGCAAACATTGTGTTTCTGCACTTTAAATGCTCCGGGTGAATACTCTCTTCTGATTGGCTGCTGAGTGTTCTGAAAGAAGTTCTGGTCACAGTGTTCTCTGTGTGCAGGCTTTTTCCAAACAAACTTTTCCTTCATCTTCTGGATAAAAACAAGCGGTCAGAGGAGAACCTTCTCTGAACTGAAGCTTCATTGAACCTATCGCGACGATAAGCACATTTATCGCTTTCCTTTGTCGCTGCAGTTGAGGTCAGTGATGTGTTACCATGACAACGGGCCGCATTACGTATCAATCAGTCGGCCTTTTGTGAAAAAGCGATCTAAACCTAAAAAATAACCAGAATAAAGTACTAAAGATTGATTGAATATTTATTTCTTTTGTAAGTGACCGTGTTGGAGGCGGGATTGTACCCGACGAAGTGTGTATTCAGAATCTCATGCACGCCGCAGAAGCCTGAACCAGCGGAAGACGGTTGCTACGCAGAGTGTAGTTAATCAGCGTTAATATATATCAACGTGCTGTATTTAAAAAAAAAAAATCGCGTGTGTTAATGCATTAAAGCTGAGAGTCCCAACTTAAATGTAAAAATGAAAATCAAAGGCATTGACCAAACAAGATCTAAAAAAAATCATCTTCAAGCAGGTGAAACTGTTAAAAAAACAAACAAAAAAAAAAAAAAAACAAGAGCAAATAATGTCTAATAAAACACTGATGGACTGTATTCCAGCAGCCTTTGTAAAGCCCTATTGGAAGTCCAATTTAAACGTATAACATATTCTCTTTCATGAGGTAAATCTTATTACGCTACACAAAAGCCTTAAACACGGCAACATTTCAAACAAAAGTCCAACAGTTTGTCCATATCTGGAGTGTTTCATAGATATATCCATACTCACAAAAATAACAAGTTCACGCTCCTGTTGAGACATCACATCCTTTCTGAGCCTTTGGACATCCAGAGACTTTGTCAGAATTCCTAACAGAGAATTCATCCAATAACTGCTAGAGAGAGAAAAGCAGAAATGAGTTTTCTGCTCCCCACCAATATGAAACAATATCATGTGTTGTGTGCATTCCTCACCCAGGGCTCCTGATCTCTTTTCTCTCCTCATAAGATTTAAGTAACTGATCAGCATTGTTCAGAGCTTCTTGAACTTCCAATCAGCTGACTCAAACTCTTCTTTTTTTTATGTAACTTTTTAAATTTTGTTTTTTTAAAGCAGTTGGAACAAACTGGATAACAGATTGGGATTTGATGACTCAGAATCCAGGTCTCAAAGATGGATTTTTGCAATTTCTTATTGGTTTAAGGCAGAAAAGATGGTCTTCTACAACAGAAAGATCAGTCGGATGGTAGAATGAAGCTTATTCTAACCTTTTTTTCTTAGTAAAACGGAAAAGTCTTAAGACCCTTTAGGGTGTTTTCACCCTTTTTTGTTCAGTTCGGTAAAACCAGACTGAAGTTTGTTTCCCAAGTTACTCTAAACAAGGCGTGCAAAATCTGGTTCAAACCAAACAAGAGGTCAGAGACCTGCCTGAACACGTGGTCTTGATCCGCTTTCAAACTGACTCGAAAGAATGCTCTCCAGCTCATTCAGAACCTGAACCGTTCTGCAGAATCTCCAAATATTAGCAGCCTTTTTGGAACTCACAGGCTACCATAGCAGAGCCTTAAAGAAATAGTGTCTGAATTCCCTCACTACTTAAGAAACACAAGACTATAAAGTGTGGGTTCATCCAATGCTCTCGATTTTAATGCAGTTCAGACAAATGATCACTATCTTTTATGAATAATTTCATTTTTTTCCTGGGATTTGGTATGGTATTTAAAATATATTTAGATATGATCATGTATTTGCCGAAGTCAAAACGTAACAAATACAAACATTTCATGATGATTATTTATGTGTTTGGATGGGGAACACTTGGACAATATACAAAAAAAAAAAAAAAAAACTTTTTTTTTTTTTCCAAATGCTAAATCATTCAGATGCAATGCATTGTGGTATATTTGCCAATCTCATGTGTATCAATGCACACTGGTTTTTCGCAGCCCTCTGGGAAATATTCAGCTTGGTTGGGACATGCTTTGCATGGAGGTTCACAAACATCTGCCTTTGCCTTTAACTGTCAAAGATTGGTAAAAGTAACCTCCTTCTATTATTACATGCCATGCTTACTCTCAGATGCTGCTTTTTTTCAGTCCTGGTCCATCAGTTTGTGTAGACAACAGAAAAGTGAGTCCTCCTACATTTAAGAGCCAACATGTTTGCTTCTGTATAATGTATAACCCCATAAATCCCCAAAAAGGTCAGCAGTTACACAAAGTGCTGAATTTTTAATTTCAATCCACAACTTGAGGGCAGAACCAAATAAAGACATCAGGATAATTGTTCTTCCCTGTTTACTTACGGCTGGTTTTTGCATTAAATTGGGTATTAGCTGCTGAACCATATTGTGAACAGATTCTTGCTAATTGTTGACTACATGGACAGCAGATCACCAAATCGTCTGCATACATGAGGCGCTTAATGAGAAAACAATCAATCATAAGACATCTGTCCACATTTTTTCAGCTGCAGGGACACATCATCCATACAAAACATGTCTTTTACATTTATGAGCAGCAATTTCAGGCACAGGGCTGCGAACATCTGATCTCTGTCCTGATGGCTCAGGATGGGAAGCCTCACCTGCCGGGTCTCATCGCAGCGGCGCTCTGGACAGCAGAACATTAGCAGGTCAGCTTTCGCCTGTTATGCAAAAACAGCTAAATAAAAGCTGCTCTGATGTCTGCTGGCGAAGGAGAGCTGAGGCAATAACAAGGAGCACATTCAGACAAATTGCAGACATGGAGAGCAAAGCGACTGCAGAGTCTGACGGGGAGTAATATTACAGCCATTTGGCTAATAGCTGCTGCGCTTGTTACACTGGCTTCACACAGACGAATAACAAACAGGATGAGCTGAAACGACCCGAGGAAAGATGAAGCAAGGTGACACCGCAGGTGAGATATGAGCTACAGCAATACTGCCAGGTAATGAGTGGACTGAAGCAAAGCTTGAGACTCACCTTTTTTACTGCTTAAACAAACTCTCCATACATTACATGCAAGAAACCAGATTCTGTTGAGAAAAAAACACAACTCTGACTGAAAAAACAGAGCCTTTTAGGATCCTCACTGAAGAAGCAGACACACTGAGCATCGGGATCATTTTTCAAGCACTGCTGGAATTTTACAGACTTTTCTTCACTTCTCTGCAAAACGTTCCTCCACTTCGGGTCTAAACCAATGATTGCAGAAAGATGGACAATGCCTGTGGTCCTCTCTGGTGCTGTTTTTATCATTAAAAACCAGTTTCTCAGCTCTTTTCTGATGTGATGACAAAAACTCTCCTGAAACAGGAAAAAAGCAGCGCAAACAAGCCTGCCTGTTAAGAATGTTCTTAAACTGATGATTTATTGATGGCATGGGAGCTAAAAGGTCAAGCCCACCTTTATGTGTACGTTTCAATAAAAATTTTTTTCGATAAATTAACATAGTTCATTAAAACATACAGCAGTTCAGTTGTCATGGAAGGTAAATATTTTTACACAACAGTAATGTAGGAGGAGGTTTGTGGCTGGAGAGGAGTTTTTCAGAATCCGATTTACACATATATGAAACCACTATCTGTTGACCAATGACTCATAGTGTTTCATTTCTAATATCAGCATCTTTCTCTAAACACGTCAGGTTCAAAATTACAAATGCAAAATACAGACATTTTGAGGATATAAATCCTTGAAATTATTTAAATCATACACATTTTGTACTAAAAGCACACATCAGCAGACAAATGTGTATTTTTGTCATGATAGCGGTTGATGATGATGACAGGTGAGCCTCACCTGACTTCACCTCACTGCCACAGAGGTTTTTCACATGATGAGGATAACATCACACAAATGTTTAATTGAGGTTTAATGATACAAATATCACAAATCAACCCAGAAAATACACTCTAAACTTGGTCTGCTTCTCTTAGTGGAAACTAAAAATGTGCCACAAATACTTTTAAGTGCATCTAATATGAACAAAAACATTCTTAAAAAAATATTTAGATCAAAGCAGAGAGGATTGAAGCTGTCTATTGTTTAATGCAATTTCTGACAGCAAGCTAAGGAACCACCTCAAAGTCATTCTAAAATTACTCAGAATACCAGACAAAGTACTGAATATATGTCATTACAAAGATGTAAGTAGTGTGACAGCAGGTCCTCACGTCTTGTTATGTTATTTTAATGAAAGTATGAGTGAAGGAATGAATGAAATCTGTCATAAAATGTCATCTAATTAGCTGCATTTATTGCACAAAGTGAGTTTGGATTCACTAAATATTAAAAGTATAGGCTAACAGCAGAAGACTGCATTTCCACCAATGGCCAGTTATCACAAAGTATGTTTTGTGACTTGACTGTCTATATTTATGCCAAAAAAAGAGGGGGACCTGGCTGCAGACAAGTGGCCACTATGAGCAACTACAACGAGGAAACAGATTTAAACGTGCACAAGATCCCCAAACTAAACTGTTAAATGAAAACTACTGAACGGAAGCTGGAGAAAAGCTACATGGAGGGTAGCAGGGAGAACCACGCTGAGACAGACTGGTCAAAACTTGACAGAAATGTGTGGATTTAGAAGATGGATGGATGGATGAAGAAAGACTTTCTTTTCTATGTTGTGGTGGTGCATTGAATATTTCTGATTTGTAAGCACAATATTTCCTAAGTAAGGTTTACTTAGGGCTGCACGGTGGCACAGTGGTTAGCGCTCCTGCCTCACAGCAAGAAGGTTCCCGGTTCAAGTCCTGGCTGGGGGACCTTTCTGTGTGGAGTGTGCGTGTTCTCCCCGTGCATGCGTGGGTTTTCTCCGGGTACTCCGGCTCCCCCATCATCCAAAAACATGCTTCATAGGTTAATTGGTTACTCTAAATTGTCCGTAGGTGTGAATGTGAGTGTGCATGGGTGTGTGATTGTGGCCCCTGCAACAGACTGGCGACCAGTCCAGGGGTGTACCCTGCCTTCGCCCATGAGTAGCCGGGTTAGGCTCCGGCAACCCCGTGACCCCGAAAGGGATAAAGCGGATTGGAAAATGAATGAATGAATGGATGAATGTTTACTTAGCAGTGCCTCAGCTCTGCTTATTAGAGCAGATTTCCAGCCTCGGCGGGCAGTGGAAGGCGCTCAGATGTGGATGTGAAGGTAAATTCTGCTGTCACTGTGCTGTCACAAAGAATGCAAATATTTCACTACAGGAGAAAAATGGAAGAGACTGCAGATTGTGAGTCAGCCAGCCTGTTGTGGGTGTGTTTGTGAGCATGGAGTCTCATCAAACCTCACTTTGGTAGAGATGAAGACAGAAAGCTGTCAACTTTATGAACGTTCTTTGAATTTCTTTCACAATATTCATTACCCTACAACATTTGAGCCAATATTCTGCACAAGACAAACATTTTTTGTAGGTATCTTGAGGAGCCTTTTCTCTGCTTTTTGACCTTTCTATTCTGTTTTGGATTTGTATGTGTTTGTGCATATAATTTATTTCTGGAAACCATAGGAGTATACTTGACTAGTACTTTTCTACCTACCTTGAAGGCCCAAAGCGCTTTACAGTCACAGTCCCATTTACCCGTGCAAACACTGATGGCGGCTCTGCTGCCAAACAGTGGCACCAACCTGGGTGGATACATGGGTGGGAAAAGCGGAAAATAAACGTGTCAAAACATCAAAATCAAACATTTTCCAATCAGAGATGGATGGATGGATTTAAGCTTGTGTTGGGTTAACTTAAGTAAAAGAGTAAAGTCTCACTTTGTTCCCCTGACCTTCACATAACAGTATACT
>BSAI01000162.1:21935947-21972940 GCA_036245035.1 Adrianichthys oophorus | reverse complement strand
CTTCATCCATTCATTTCCACCCTCCTCTTTCTCATACATCCATTCACCTATAGTTTGTATGTTAAAGAGTTTGGGCCACTGAGGTTCTGGTATGCAAATCATTTTCAATAGGATGATTGACTGGTTTGGTGATTGATTGTAAGAAATGAACACTGCCTATCTGGTGGAACCAGCCCCTTGTGGTTACTTAGTGAACTGACCTGGCTCCAGTTAAAAACACATGCTCTAATCTAGCGGTCAGGCTTGCCCTGTGTCTATATCAATTAATCAATCAATCAATCAAACTTTATTTATTATAAAACGCTTCTCATACATGCACAGCTCGAAGCGCTTTACAGCTAAAAACAAAAAAGAAAATAAATAAATAAGTCAATAAAAAGAGAGAAACCCAATCCACCCTTTACCCACCCCTCTCCCTCCATTAACACATGCAAGCAATGACCCCACAAATAATGAATACTTATACAAATCTAAAATAAGCTTGGCTCTGCGGTGAGCAAACACTATATTGGGAATCTCTTCATATCAGGAGCCAGCTCAGCCGAAGGAACATCACCACTGTACCAGACCGGGTCAGCAATGGAGTCCACTCCACAGCTGTGAAGCTGCAAAGTCGGACCCCAACCGCACCCACAAAGGGCGACAACCGCAGCATTGACCCCAGACAGAACTGGCAACCCCTGGCATAAAGGATCCCCGAAGGGAAACACTGGGTCATAAAACCTTAAAAGGAAGATGTTAAAATGGAATTCCTAATCTATATGTTAAAACCATGAATGAAAATGACATTAAATTCACAAAATAACATTAAAAACAGAGAAGAATATATATTAAAAATTTATAAATCATTCATAGATACACATTTAAGATGGTTAAAAGCCAAATTAAAAAGTTGGTCTTTTAAAAAAATATATATCAACCATAAACAGTCCCAAAACTAATCTCTCAAAATTCAGTTGGATCAGAGCCTTCTTTGAAATTTCTACCACATGGAGTCGACAAATAACTCTCCACTTGTTTTGAAGCCACATGACTGTTTACATTATATATTTTATCTTGAACTAGGTGCTTTTAAAGACAAAAGTTGCATCATCATTGACTAAACTACAAGGTTTTGAATTGAGACAGAAGTTTTACAAGATGCCCGTCTAGTTTGTTTTGATTTGAAGTTGCTGAACAAATCTGACGGAGAGTTTGAGGCATGCAGCAGTGAATTATTCAATCTCCATCTGGATTAGAACTCAACTTTAATCTGTCAGGCTGACTGATGAAGGTGCACAGGGTCAAAAACAACTCCTCCTCCTCCAAGGTCGATGTTATCATACAACATGCTGGCAGTTAACGAGCATCCTCCCGCCAGCCGTCTGGAAGGTCAGCGGAGCACGCTGCACCTCTTGCCTTCTCGCCAAGCTGAAGTCAAACTAAACATGAGGCACCACCGCCATCACTGCCGGTTATGAATGATCATCATTAGCAGGACGATGATGAAAACAAATGCTCATTATCTGGGCTAACTTCAAGCGCGGGGGTCGAATACAAGGATTGGGAAGGATGAGTGGACTGAGAGGAATCACCACAGGGATGGAGGGAGAATGGATGGAGAGAAGTTTATTCCCAAACGTTTGGGGAGGAGAGCTAGCTGGGGGACATGATCCGTCCAAATGTCCCCCCCTGCTGAGTGATTGATACCAGCGCTTCCTCTGGAGACCCTGAGGGATACCCACTTCCATCTATCTATCTATCCATCTCTTCATCCAGCTCCTCGTTCCTCCTGTGTTGTTTCTACTCAGCGGGATTCTCAGCAGCCCTCCCCACTGCAGACAGTGATAGAGAGAGGCCACAAGGGAGGGGGTCAAACATCTTCTAATGTTCATCCATTCATTCCATCCATCATAACCTCACTGAGAATGAGTTGGCATCATCCTCATCCTCAGTGCTGAGTTCATTAGCAGAAAAAAGTTCTGAACTCCACAGTCCTCTTCTTAGTCAAAAGGGTATTAGCAGTGACCAGCGGTGGATGCAGTTTATTTGTTTCAAGGAAGGTTGTCTTTGTTCACGTTGCTTCACAACAAAATGTACTACAAGACAGACTCTGCTGTGTTCACAATATTCTTTTTAAATGATTATACCTCCTCAACCCGTGTTTCTGCGGCGATGGCCCAACAAACAACCTAAATGTAAATAGAATGACCTGAAGAACAAAACCAAGAAAAAAGAACTAAAGATCTTCAAAAAATAACTCAGAAGGATACAAACATTTATAAATAGGGTCAACTTTTCAATGTTCAGAAATACCTTTTTTAGAACGGCTTTGTTGGTGAAATTGTATTTTCTTTTACTCATTTTATTGCATTCTTATCTGTTTTGTGTAGTTTATTATTATTACTTTTTTGTTGCAATGTTGTTGTTTTGTCATTTTTGTTCTCAACCTGCCCAATTTTAGCATTTCTTTTGACTTTCTTTTTATTGTAAAACACTTGAGCACCTGATGCCTTGTTTCCAATAAGCGATACAGTACTGTCCAGTACGGTATTTTTATTCAAATTGGACCCTTTAAGCCGGCCTAAACCATAATATTTTTGGGTCCATTTTAGCTCCAACCCACATGCGCCATGACGATCCAACTTTGAGTGGAAATGCTCACTGCAACAGCCTGGTCCATTCTACACTGGACCGGAGTTATCAGTGGAAACGAGAGAGTTGTAAAAGGCTTTATAAATAAAGTTTCATTCAAAGTTCAGAAATACATTAAAATGAGAATTATGGAAATATTGCTCATGCATTATATCAGCATGCTCAACAGTCGGAGATCATTTACGGATATTTCCTGGTGGTGATTGGTAACTCTGCACCCTTATGTTTGTGTTCAAGTCAGCAGATCAGCCAGCTTCATGTCACCGCATGTCTCTTCATTTGAGTTTAATGGAACTGGATGACTTTTCTGTTCATATGGGCACATGTTTGAGAAGGTGAAAATGTAATACCGTACATAAACTGTACTAATAAAAGTGCTGGATTGTTAAGAGCAAAAATCCTGCAGGTGATCCTCATAATTGAACTGCTTTAAGTGGAATTCCAGCAGCTCCTTTTCCTCTGCAGGAAGGAAGGAGTTCAAGTCAGGGTCGTGCTTCAGCAGCGGCAGCAGCCATTACTGCTTCTCACTGTGCATTTGCATGAAGCCACCGGGGGTCAAGTTTGTTAGCCGCTGTTAACGCCGCAGAGCTGCGCCTCACTGCCACTTCACCGTCACCAGAAAGGGAGGTATTGTTTGCCATTTTGGTGGAGGGAAGCGAGTGAAAAAGGGCACATGACTGCAGGCGGCGTGTGAAATGTTAAAATGGAGATTAGCCCGGCCACCACAAATCTCGCTTATAATGATTAAACACGGCGCCTTGCATTTCAATGGGAACACTTGTGGCTGTGAGCGCTCTGATAAGGTCCTGCTTTAATTGACACATATGCAACACGGAAAGATGAAGAAAGGACGTGCTTTTAAAGAGACAAGCTGCCGGTTCAGATATTTGTCCACTCGGCTCGGTGTCCTCCAACAGCGAAAGGCACAACGAGTAGAAAACAAAAGCTTCAGGGCAAAACAGGCCAGCGGAGCACACATTTTTAAGGTTTTCATTTCACAAAAGTGTGCTTTACCACAACAAGAGACTCCAAAACCATTTTCTGCTTTATTTTTTTTTTTTTGAGAAAAAACCTCTCTTTCATCATAGTTGTCTGTTAAATGAATGAGAGCTTCTTAAATGAGTGTTTCACGTTGTAATTATTGGAACAATTCATTCATTTTCCAATCCGCTTTATCCCTTTTGGGGTCACGGGGTTGCCGGAGCCTAACTCGGCTACTCATGGGCGAAGGCAGGGTACACCCCTGGACTGGTTGCCAGTCTGTCGCAGGGGCCACAAACACACACCCATGCACACTCACATTCACACCTAGGGACAATTTAGAGTAACCAATGAACCTGTGAAGCATGTTTTTGGACGGTGGGAGGAAGCCGGAGTTCCCGGAGAAAACCCACGCATGCACGGGGAGAACATGCAAACTCCACACAGAAAGGTCCCCCAGCCAGGACTTGAACCGGGAACCTTCTTGCTGTGAGGCAGGAGCGCTAACCACTGCGCCACCGTGCAGCCCCATATTGGAACAATGTGCAGCAGAACCCATCAATATCAATGAGAATTAAACACAGTGGGAGGCTCCAGTGAAACAAACTGCCTGTGGGATCCATCACAGAAACTGACTAGAAATTAGCTTTTTACTTGAAGCAAAAGGATTGTGATTATTTTCTAACATCCGCCCGTTACTCTACCTTTCTTAAAATGTGATTATAGTTCTTCAGAAAGAAGATCCTCCAAACACAACAGTTGGACAAATCTAACCGACCTTCAGGGCAAAGGGCTCGTTTCCATCAAATAGAAGTTTGTAGAAAGAACTTGTGTCATTTCTGACTGAGAGTTTGTGTGTTTATAGGAGAAGAGGGAGCTTCCTTACTGCAGAAATGAGGCTTCTCAGGAGCTGTTATGAAGTCTGTTGCAGGAAAAACTGTCATGTTTTTCTCTCATCTGTGCCGACTGATCCGGCCTAAAAGTCTCTGATTTTCCTCCAGAAAATTCTAGGGTCATATGCATTATGCAGCAATACATCAAAATCATATTTTATCATGAGTTTGAACACGTACTGCTTGACTTGACAAAAAATAAAACAAAAAAATTGACTTGACAAAAATAATCTCCACAGGAGTAATGATCCAGGGCAAAGTTTCTAACGAAAAGGTCTGTGTTTAGTCTCTCAGCACGCTTTTATTTTCTTAATTTTGGTTTTTGTTTCTGCCTCCTGTAATGTTTCAGTTTGAACCATTGCTTCCGTAAAAATTAGATGAAAAAGTTGGAGTCCAGCCGTCTTTCCTCCTCCATTCCATCATTATCCTCATCATCATCGTCATCACTAGTTTGCTATCTGCTGAAAAGCTGAAACTTTTAGGATTGTCTTTAATAGTTTTGTTGTAGAAACTCAAAAACGTCAAGATCTGAAAAAAAATCATTATCTTCTAACTTTGACTCTGAACTATGTGTTGTTTCTATGAGTTTATAGCTTATATTTATTTTTTATTTTGGCTTCTGACACCACAAGCCTGGGATGAAGCCTCTGAAAACCTGAAACCATGAAACCCAACGATGATGAGAAAGCCTGATAAACACACTTTGATTTCGGTTTAAGATTCAGATTCAGTTTTATTTAAAAATCCCTCGTTGTGTTTGTTTATTTCTTTTCAACATCTTTCTCTTTCCCTGATCTGTTTTAAGTTTTATTCTCTGGATCGTTTTCCAACTTAACATAACTTCCTGTTTTATTTTGACGTTTTATTCCTCGTGCAGTGAGTAAGCTGATTTTTTTTTGAGTGAAACTCCCAGCCATGATAAGAGCTGCTGTAATTTAAAGATAAAGACTTAATGTTTTGCTTTTAATGGCCTTTTTCATCAGCAGCGGTGGAAACTCGGGAGACATTTTGGTCCCAGAATACAATGCTGCCGGTCCCTGATCCCACTCTGCCTTTTTCACTCTTTTCCCCTATCTGACTGACCCCATTCAAATAAGTGAGTCCTAATCAAATCTCGGATGGATCAGGTGTGTGGGGAGAAGCAGGAAGTGTGCACGGCAGGTGGAGTAGGGACAAAAAGCACAAAAGTGAAACCTTTTGTAGTATGACTGTGATTCAAGTTAAATGAAGGAACCGTCGCTAATGCAGTAATGTGTTTCATTAGTTTTGCAGATATTCGTAAATGAAAGTCAAAAAAAGTTTAAACATGTTTTTGAGGAATCTCATTTGAAGAGTAGATCTCTCCATCAGTTCAATGATCGTTTCCTTAGAAATAATAAATTATCAAACAGCACAAGAGTGATTCTCTGTATAATAGTTTCATGTGAAATCAAACAATCAATGAAAACATTCATCCAACATTCACATAATCCTTTTATTTTAGAACATTTTCTGCTGCTTTTGAATTATGTTGGTCTGTTTTTAAATGTCCTTCAGTCAACTGTTTTCTCTTGTTTTTAGATGTTTTCCTTTAGGGTTCATAAAATGATGGAACCGATTTATGAAAGAAAAACTGAGTGTGTCAATCAGAATCCATGGCGGGTCAGTTAAAAACAGCCGAGGTGATCTGGAAATGAAAGACCCGAGGATCAAACTGCAGAGCTGTAACACAAAAAACGGAATATTTCTCAAGAATCCTGTGCTATTCTGTGCAACAGGGAGAACATTTAGTCAGTGTTTAAGATCGAGGATTTTCACCTCTTCTGTCAAACGGTGCTGCTTCCTCACGAGAATATGCAGCTTCCGCTTGGATCTTTTCTAATTGTGTTCACAGATGCAGAAGATCCCATCTTTGGTCCTTCATGCTTCCCTCTGATGAGCCTTCGGCTGAAAATGCAGCTCGGTTTCTCCCTCCGTGGTTGGACTCCAGTTTCTCCTCGTTAGACCACATTTGAGCACTGAGAACGGATACAGTTTCATCCCACATCATCACATCATCAGCTGTTTCCTGTTTTGGGTTCACTTTGCAGAGAAACCACAGTAACGCAGGAGCAGAAGAAAGACTGAGATAAAAGGAATGAGTGTGCAGGTGTGGAGATGAAGCTGAGAAGAAAGGAAGGGTGGAGCAGAAAAGAGATGAAGAAGGAAAACAAAGATGGAGTTGGAAAAAGGGAAGGAGTGAGAGTCTGGAAAAAGGGAGATGAAAAGATGAAAAAAGGTCATTCAGCCTGAGAAGAGGATGGATGGAAGGATGCAGAATGAAAAGAACTGCAAACAGAGAGAAGAAGTGATGAAGGAACGACAAGAAAACCAGAGAAAAACATCCGAGTTCAGAAAGTTGATGAGTTTAAAAGAGAATCTCAAAAAAGAAGCAAAGTATGGAACAGGGAGAGAAGAGGAAAACAGTCAAGAAGACAAATCAAATGAGACTTTAAACGCCGAATGCGTAGATGGAAACCAGAAAAGAGCAGACACACGGCCTCAATGAAGCCGAAGATGAGAAATGGGGTAAAGTGATGAAACCTTTGGGGAGAAGAAGAGAAAGCAACCTGCTGCAACTGTGTCATCCTCTCCAAAACAAGCCCTGATCTTATTTTCATTTGTTGTTCCCAGAAATATTGTGTGGCAACGAGTTTAATCATTTTGCCCCGAATTTCAATTTACTGCTGTAATGCGATGCAACAGCAACAGCGCTATAAGCAGAGCGGCGTAAACGCCTCCCTTTGAATGCGTTTGATATTCTCGCAGCCGCACGCAGGGATTGTTTTTATTGAAATGTGATTGGGTGGTGTCTTGCTTTAGGGCACCACACACTGCAACTCCAGGTTTCACGAGTCAATTTCCTCGAGTGGAATCCAATAAAAGTGAAGGAGCTGAGATGAGACGATTTCTCCAGAACGTGGAGAGAAGGCAGGAAGTCAGTGAGGCGCTCAAACTGATGAGGGGCAGCTGCTCTCCTGTTCCAGGCCTCTCCTCTCCTCTGAGATCTTCAGAGATTTTGGTGACGTCGCATTCTTTCCGGATGAAAACAGTTTGTCAAAACCAGCTGAACTAAAAGACTCAACAGAAGCTTTCTGACTGAAAGAAAGATGTCGTGTTCTGACCTGAGGAATCACAAGGACGTTTCTGCATCTTCGGTTCTCCAGGTGATGTAAGTAAGGGTCAGTAAGGGCAGACCCAACACCACACCGCTGTTGCTGCAGGAGGAGGGACCAATAGGTGAAGAGAAGGGGATTTGTGAAGCATTTTGGGTAAAGAAGAATACACGCCATGTCCCATTCTACCAGTTTTTCTCAATTCATCTCATCAATCGTTCATTATTTCTTTGGTGACATCTGTGCATTTCTGCTCTTTAGCAGCCTGGAAATGTCTCGACGCACAGCGTCACTTATCTCAGAAGCTATTATTCTGTTTGGGACGTGAAGCAGCTGGATTCTCTGTTCCACACTCTCTTTGTGATGCGACTCTTATGTGGGATTTTTTTGTACTATCTACGAGATGATTTTGTTGTGAGAACTTATTCAAAGAGCATAAAAAGTTTGGTGTTTTTTCTCTGAAGGCTGACTTCTGGTAGAACCTGAGACGAGCAACAAACGATTCACTAAAGAAGCTAGCAGGATTTGAATGACCTTTATTGAAAGAATCACAACACAGCTTTGAATCTCTCAGACTGAATGTTTTTATTGTAAAGCTATAAGGAAGGAATAATTACAAGATATTGTTTCTTTGATTCGCTCAGCAAAATCGACAAAAAAAAGCCACATTTTAAAGTTCAAACATGCAGATGCTAATAAAAGATCACATGAGGCTCAAACAAACACATCACCCGACTCCCTCCAAAATTAGTAAACAGGTCAACATGGAGCAGACGAAGGTGAGGAAAGAAACGCAGTGAAGTGTGAGTGGCTGACAGGTGGAGGTTCTGAGCATGACTCAGCAATCCTCCAGTACTTTAATGATCCTACAGGGTCAGGTTTCCTTTACGCTGTGAATATATATCATCTTCTTTTCTTTGAAAGCCTACACTTGCCTGTACATAAAACTGTACAAAAAACAAGGCATCACTAGCAGTGTTCCTATAGAAATATAACCATCCAACATTTAGCCTACAAACTTGAACCTTTTGGAAAAACAAACATGACTCAGCCCTCTGGTCCTGCCGTTTTCTCCTTCTGATCTTAGAAATATATAAAACCTCAGAAACTTAAAGGTAAATTCTCTTAAGTTCAGTTTTTTTCAATTACACATGAGTTTCTGAGGTGATTTCTGTTTGTCATTTAGAAAAATCCTCTACAGATCAGGTTGGATCATCCCCTCTAAAGACTGGAACATCACTTAACTCAAAACCCCTTCGGTTTTATTTCTGGACACATGATCGGATCTGGTTTCATGTTTGTTTTTTTTCTTTTTTAATTGTTCATAAAAGCAAAATGGAATATATTTATGTATTTTAATGCTGCTCAGGACATTTTTAGCAAACTGCAACCTAAACTGCAATTTTTAATCAAAACATTTGAATGTTCTGAGAGTTTGAAACCCAGTTTGACGGCCCTGTTTTGAGGAACTGGCAGAAAACTAAACAGCATGTAAATAAATGCCCCACCCCACCCCCCACCCCACACCCTCCCGAGTCTGTAAAGAACAGCAACAACCACTTCTATTCATACAGTATGTCTATAGCAGTGTTTGATTCCATAACATTGATAAAACATCTGCAACAACAACAAAAATGCATCAATATTTATAAGGTCGGCTTGTTTCATGCTCATCTAAAGCCTCATCGTCGGTGGTATCATACACGAGCCGTGAAGGTCGGCTCTGCCGCCATCACGGATTCTGGTTCAGGCTTTTACACCAATCACATTTTGAACATGAGTCTGTGAATAAAAGAGGGACTGAGGATGAAGCTCCAGCAAACATCTGCTGCACATCCCACCCAACAGTGAGCTCAAACCAGCAGCTTCCCTCACTTCTCAGGCAGAGAAAGCTTTTCTCATTTCAGATGTGACAGAGGGGATGAAGATGCTTTGGTCTGTAGGGGACCCACCAAAACCACCACATGTAGGCTTTGTGGAACACAAAGCTCGTCCAGAATGAATTCTTTCCAAAAGGAAGGTGGTTCTTCAGTAAAAACCGCATTTCCATGTTCAGGATGGAAATCTCAGCTTATTTCTGACTTTAACATCATTATGGAGGCAAACATCTGGAAGAAAGCATTTTAGGAAAAACTCAAACGGGAAAACGAAGGAACCGAGTCGACACGCTGCTGGCAGACTGGAGACAGACTGAGGAGGAAGAGAAAGAGAACTTGTCTGCTGCTGAATTTTTTGAACCAAAAGTGTTGTTTCCCTCTGCTGAATGGCAGCGTTCAGATCAACCGCAGTGAGCCACGCCAAAGATTCACATACAACACATTTAAAAATGTCAAGGTTAAAAAACGATTCTGAGGAAGATGGGGAGGAAGGTCAGGAGGAGGAGTCTGAAACCTGGATCTCTCCTTCCTCACGTTTCAAAATCACGTGTTAAGAATGTTTTATTAACGTCTTCAAAGGCGTGGATGCTTCCTTTTTATCAGAACAGCGTATCCTCCCAGAGTCCTTCAGTCCTCAGGTGGAGGTCGGCTGAGGTCTCCAGGGTCAGAACGTAAACCCACAGCGAGGCCTCATTCTGGCCTGTGGATCCAGCTGCCTGAGGAAACGAGGACCCCATCGACTGTGGAGGTGTTTCAGAAAAATCTTCCAACACGTCTTTTAGCTTTGCTTTTACTTCAGTTTTAGACCTTCTTCTGCTGCTGCTGTGTCTGGTTTGCCTTTGGAATTTTAATTGGTTTCGTAGACTGCTTGTTTTGTTTGTTTGGTTTAATGTGCATGTGTGCTAGAGTGTGATTTCTTTATTTTTTCTGTAAAGCATTTTGAGGTGTTGTATGAAAGGAAGACGCTTTTTATGAAAAGTCTACTGTGAAAAACAGCATAAATAAATAAATAAATCAGAAATAACAAAAAATCCCAGTTAAGTAAAATGCAATGACATCAGGATTTTTGGAGAAACCTTTTTGCCTGAAAGCCAAACAAACATACGAGAGCTAAAATCGTGTTTCCTGCAGTTTTTGGGATGCATTTCAGTGACCAGCAGCGATTCCTGGTCATCACCTGTCATCTCAGAGAGACATTTTGGTGAACTCTAATGTTAGCAAAGCTGCTCGTGCCCTGTGAGAGAGCAGCGTCCATGACCTCCGAGTCCTTCTGACCTTTTAGCTCTTCACAGAACCAGAGCACACTCCAGCAACATCTGCAAAAACACCAGCTTTGATTACGCATTCAAACAGGTACGAAGGTGTTTTGCTCGTTTTAAGGGGGCAGAACAAGCCGCTAGCACAAGACATCACTTCTCTTATCTCCAACACGCAGCTTCATTACATCAACTATTTTACAACAACCAAAAAAAACTAAAAGAAGAAAACATGAAAAAAAATTGACGATTTAAACATTAAAACTCACAAATGTGAGACAGTGTGTATTAAAGGCTACAAAACTTTTCTGTTGAAGTACAACAGTGGATGTCATACATAAATAATGGCCGTCAATGATGAACCATGATCTTTCTGCAAATAAACCAAAGCGCAGATGATTGTGCATTTAAGTCACGGATCAGCACGTCTAAAGTGATTTGGGAGAGAAGTACAGATGTGCACTTTGTGAGTTAATAATGAATCCAGACTAAACCCAGCAGTTTTACAGCCCAAACACTCCTGTTTGAAAACCCAAAAAGCATATTTTAAATGTAGGGGCTGCATCTTACTTGTAAAACAGCCATTTTCAAGACACACATTGATTTTTTGGGAGTAAACAAACTGCAGTTTATTGGCAAATGATGCATGTTGGGCTGAATCACGCTGCACTCAAAGCCTTCTATTTCTTATCAATCTGTTTTCCATCCATAATATATGAATACAAATCAAAGGAGGTGCTTCACACAGGCGCGTTTGCTGGCTGAAACTCCATGATGAGACATTTAATTTCTTTCCTGCTTCGTTTCTTTTGTGTTCACGCTAGAATGCTTCAGTTTTTATGTCGGAATCCAGAAATATATATTCCTGTCACCAGAAAGATTTGAAAGTGTGGAATGAAAAGCAAGGCCTCCCCACACAGCACAAAGTTAAGCTCAGGGCAGTCTGAGGGTGACAGCAAGTCTCTCAGGGGCTTGGGGGGGGTGTCATCCAGGACCCGGAGGGCTGCAGACACAGAGGAGTTTGGGAACAAACACATGATCAACTACAAGCCACCGTGGCTGAGGTTTTTTGCTAAATGATAGGAAACAACCTCCGTAAAAATAAGTGTTTCCTAAATCCACTAATGAGCAGGAATCTACGTGGAATGAAGCTTTATTAGCAGCATCCGCGGGTTTGGTTTGTGGGAAAAACTGTCGCAGTAAATCCATATTATGAGTAAAGGCTCCTGGTTTTGTCTGTTAAATGCAGATTTCTGCTTCTCAAAGGTTACTTTAGGAGTTTCAATGTTGCTGTAATCCAGAGTCACAAGCAAAGCATCTGCTTTAAGAAGGCAGTGGATGTTTGTAAGACATGTGACCAAAGACAGCATCTCCATCTGCATCAGGACTGAGTCACAGACAGATGTGGAGCAGAAAAGCTGAGAGATTTACAAAAAAAAAAAAAGATAATTAAAAACCAGATGGCAAATAAAACAGAAATAATGTTTGTTTTTCTGTGGGGTCTGAAGGGTGGGGACCACCCTTCCATTACTTTTTGAGGGTCCCCACAGCCAGGCTTAAAGAGCAACAAGCAACAAATACAAAAAATGATCTACTTTCAAAATCCAAAATTGTAATCCGTCTTTATTTGTAAGATTCACAGACCCAGATTTTTTTTAATTATATAGCACAGTAAACACACCTTGTTGCCCTCTGCTGGATTTGTCTTTTTTTAACTGTTGTAAGCAATGTTGCTTTTTAAATAATAAAACTCACAACAATGTGACTCAACTTATCATTTAAAAACATGTAAACATAATCAAGCTAAAAACAACTAATTTTAACAAACTGTTAAAAAAAACCTAAAACGTTATCAAAAGATAGTGGATCATTTCTACAAACATAATAAGTCATGAATGAAACAAACTGCTTAAACATGTTGATCTCTGAAAGATGAAGTTTGATTCATGCTGAATCTCTTGACCTGCAGTTGTCTTTCTTTTTATTTGTCAGCAGAAACTTTAAAACTAAAAAAACGTGAAAAAGTCCAGAATATAATTTCAGTTTAAATGTTTTATTACAACCTCATGTAGTAACACAACTATTTTTCTCTTGATAAATTCTTTACCACAACACCTGGTTTGACAAATCAAACCCTCCATGAAGCCATGTGTGTTTCAGAGGTCGTACAGCATCAGTGTTGATATGGTGTCACCGTCTCTGGCCATTTTGGTGTGTTTCAACGTTCATCATGGAAACATTTTTCCACTTTATTATTCCATCCGTTGCCCAACGTCACATGACCAATTTAACCTTGAAGCTGGATGCTCTTCTGGATGCGAGCAGCAAACACAGGAACCCACCCCTAACCTAATGGAGCCAAAGGTGTTGTCCACTTCACCACAGCCCACAGCAATCTACTTTATCAATCTAAAAGTCTATTTTTGTGATGAAGCACATTTTATGGCCTTTTATGTAGGAAAAGAAATCATGTATTTTTTTGTTTTATCCATTTTTCTCTAAACTTCACCAAACAGTTTAAAACCAGCGAGAGAGTCCAGCAAAGCTTTCACTGCAACACGCCCGTTTATTAACAAAAGCAAACTCATTTCTGTGAATGAAGTGGCATTCATCTGCTGCACACACTCAGCTTGTCTGAGTTTTTTATTCTTGGATGGGGCAAAAGTGGTGCCCTCACAGCCATGTTTGCCTTCACTCTCCAGCTTGCAGATCCTCCGGTGAGATCCAGCTGGAAGCAACAAGTTCACCACAGGTTACCGAGGTTGCCAGAGGTGCTTGTTCCTTCTTCAGAGGTTAATTGGTGCCACAGACTGGAGGTTAAACTCACACCACATGACCCACAGCCCCTCTCCTCCATCTTTATCTCACGCAACACTCTGGGAGTCTGGAGTGCAGCCAGGTCACAGGCGGATGCTTTCACCGCTCAGTCATGGTGAAATGAAGGCAGGTGAGGCAGAAGAAGCGGATGAGGACTTCTGCGGTCCATCAGAGCTCTAGATGGGGGTGTTAAAGCGTGTATGATCCTGAACATAAAATGTCTATTGAGGTGGGGGGGCTGATTGACGGCTGATGGATACTCTCACTGCTTTTCCTTAACCGCTATATGCCGGCAGAAACCGGGATGTTCCAAATCCATCACAAGCTCCCCTCAACCAACCACAGACAGGACTGAGAAGCCTTGCAGTTTCTGATCAGGACTTCTGACATCAGGAGCGTGGACACTCCTCTCTCCATAAAGCTTTGTTTATCTGACACCAGATCCCTCACCTACCCACAGATGCCCCCAATTTGCCGCCTGTTTTACTTCCAAGCCTGACTGTGTGCTTGATGTTCCTCTTATAATCGAGGCTGGATGTTGACATCTAAAGCACAGTGAGGAGTCGCTTATTCCTCTGTTCAATCATTGAGGCTTTTGTCCTAAACAGGAAGAGGCAGCACTTCTTTTTTTAATTTTCATTCCAACGACAATAAAAGAGACTGGTTTAGCTTTGATTTCTCATCCGCCGTCAAGTCCTTTTGAGAATGAGATTTAAAGGAACCTGCTATGGATTGTATTTGGGTCTAGGTGGGATGTGTACACGTGTCAACAGGAAGCAGTTTTTTTTGCTGCATGCAGACATCCATAGCTACCACCAATCAAGGATCAATGCAGACTGAAACTCCTCTGCAGTCTGTTTTCAAGCTCTGATAGATTTCAGAGCTCAAATACTTGCATGACTTGCACAGAGGAATATTTTCACAGTTTTTGGCGGTTCACATCACCAAAGATGACTAAATCTCCAAAGTTTGGATCAAAAACACCACCTGAGCTGCAGAGCCACATTTTTACATGAAGCTGATTCCTGAGCTGCCTCAAAACATTCCCTCCAGATATGAGCTCATGAGGTTCACTCCAGACCTGGTCCACAAAAGCTGCTGCTGCTGTCACTGACATGCTGAAGGAGGTCCCTACAGCAACGTTAGTCAGGATGAAGGAGTAACTCATGTGAGTTTGATGAAGTGTTCATCCAGAGGCAGCTTTTAAAAGCTGTGTGAGAACAGCAGTACCAGCAAACTGTCCGACAGCAAACGTCGTTCAAAACACGTCTTCCTCTGACACAGCGTTCTGCACATCGCATGTTTTCATGCGCATTACATTTTAGGAGGAAGTGGCTTGTCTCTGCCTTGGTTCTCTGGGTTTTCTTTAAGTCCTCACAGCCACAAAAGCTGGAAACAAATCAACTTTTAAGGCTCATTACCTTCACCAGCCCGTTCATGCACAACCTCAGAGGTAGTCGTGAGCTTCTCTGTGCTGTGTTTGGGGAGGGGGGTCCAGTAGACCCCGGCATGTGCAGGTGCCATAGACTGATGAGAAGCAGAGAAGCAGGAATGAAACGGTGAACTGAGGTTTGGCTTTGAGGTCAAAAGGCCAAAGGGAGGTTAAAGAGTCCCGTTACACACTGAAAGGCTGCAGTGTTGTCGGCTTGCCTCGACTCAACAGCCTCACATCATTCATACTTTACCAAACCTTCCCGTCAAGATCGCCATAATAAACCAGGAGGATCCTTTCTGATTAGATCCATATTCTTTCCCATTTCATGGAATAAATCTAACATTTTACATCTAGAAGCAATAAGAGTTCAGCAAATTTCCTTCAGACTACATCTTCTAACTTTAAATATGTTTAATTAAGTCTGTGGTAACACCTTGGTTTTTCCACCACTTTCTAGAATTCTTCTGGTTTGATGAGAAAGCACATTTTGTTTTGGAGTGAAGATGTGAGATGACATGAAGTGATCTTAAAGCCTTTAGTGAAGGTGTCCATCTGACCCCAGCAGGAGCAATCAGAGATGTGGATTCACTTAAGGTTTCTTTCGGTTTTGGCCGCGGCAGTTCAGAAGTTCCAATGTGCCGTAAAGCCGTGGAGGAAAAGCAAACAAACCAAAGAACAGAAACGTAAGAAAAAGTCTTTTGTTTGAAACTCGGCACCGGCGGTGATGCACCAGAGTCCGTGTTCCTGCAAAGGGACGGGAACGCCGCAGAGTTTTTATCCACATTTTCCGTTCATCAAAGGGATGTTTTATAAAGACGGAGAGGCAGATCCAAAGACTGCCTTAGTGGTTATCTGTCCCTGTTTGTCATATTTACAGCTCTGTACATTAAAGAAAAACCTCTGCAAAAAAAAAAAAAAAAAAAAAAAACAGGACTAAAAAATTACTCCAAAGATCACAAGAAATCCTCATTTCTGCAAGCGTTTCTGTAAAAACTCTTCCTTCCTCAGAGTCAACAGAACAACCTGAAATAAAAAGTTGAGATTGATGGCATCACACAGCGTTCTCAAGCGGTTCCAAAGTTTTCCTTCAGGAAGAGATCCCTCTTTTCTGTCCCGACACAAAGCCAAGAAAAAACGTTCAGTTGTGGCTAAATAGTTTCCCATGAAGTGGTCACAACGATGAGGTGTAGTTTACATTCGGCCGCAGCACAGACCTGGTTTCATCAAACCAATTTCTGTTGGTTGGTTTGTCAGGGTGGGGGGCTGGGAACAGCATGGAGGGTGTAAAGCCTGACTTGATGCTGCAGTTTCTAAAGGGAGAGGGCGGAGTCTGTGCTGCGGACAGCGGGTTACAGGCACAGGGGGACAGCCGTGAAGGGCGGGGTGGGCAGCCTCAGTAGACAATGTTGATGGTTGGGAATTTTTGGATGGATAGGTGCCTCCTCACAGGTAGATCTCCCTCTTCTGGCCGGTGGGGGTGGTGGCTGAGTGGTACTCCACTGCCTGGCTCAGCGGGATCTCCTCCAGCCCACAGTCTTTGCCAGAAGAGGCCCCGCCCCCTGGGTAGGCACTGCTGTAGGGCGTCATGAACCTCATGTTGGCCACTTTAGAGCCGCTGCCCCCAGCTCCGCTGCGCTCCTCCATCATCATGGGCTTGGGACTCCCATTGGCAATCAGCTGCTCCTGCCCGTCCATCTCCTGGTAAGGCACGAAGGTGGAGAGCTTGGGGGTGCTCTTTGACACCTTGCGGTTGGGAGAAGGCTGGCCAGGCATCCAGCAGGAGTCGGAGTGGCCGAACTCGGTACACTCGCGGGTGCAGTTCCCAGTCATCGCCACATCAGGAAGAGGTCTGAGGTCTGCAGAGACACAAACCACAGAGAATGAGGTTTGGTGAGGGTGGGGCTCACTGAAAGGATTCAGAACAAGGTGAAGGTTTGCACTTATGCAGCTCTTTTCTATCTTCTGGTACCAGGAACACTTTACACGGCTTTTCAACCCAACCACTCACACACCGATAGGGAAGCAGCCACGCTGCTAAACCAAACCACCAGAGATATCTGAGGGCTCAGTCTCGACTAAGGACAGCATCTAACTGAACAAGAATCAACCCAGCAACTCTTCTGTTGGCAAGCAGCTGCCGTGGAAACAAGGACAACATGCATCTGTGCTCCTGCTAAAGTCTATAGAACAGGAGAGAAAACCCTCCATGTTATCCTAGTTATTACTGATGGATCCATTGATTGAAATATTTCAAGGGGAGCTTTAAAGACTGAGGAAGTGATTACATTTGTAAATCGGATTGACTGACTGACGCTCTGCAGGGTTATTGGATATTTTGCCAATTAGAAAGCACATTGTTTAATCAGCCTGAAAGGACAAATAGATTGAGAGAAATCCCCGGCTGTAGACTGGTGATGTTTTTTTTCTAGATGTTCCTCTTAATCTGTTCCTTGTCAGGTTATACAAGGACTCAGGCTCCACGTCTCCATGTTTTCTTTGTGCGGGTGTGTTTTTTTTTTACTGAATGCTGGGATGCAGGCTGGTGCTGTGAGCCTCTATCTGTTGCAGTAGAATCTTAGCCCTTGATTTTCAGCAGACATCTGAAGTCGAGTGTACATAGCACTCCACAGAAGACAGATAACGCTTTCCATTTGCATCATTTTTTTCTGCAAAAAGCTAACAAATACTTCCCTAAAAGGACAACAAGAGGGCAGAGTTCAGTGGTGCTGTGTGTGTGTGTGTGGGGGGGGGGGGCTTTCACCTGCATGCTGGGCTTCAGCTTATAAAGAGAATCACTTAAAGCTCATTTATATTTTTTAATTCTCCAACAGTTCATTAGAATTCCTGGAAGGTCGCTTCGTTTGCTGCTGAAAGATGGAAGCTGTTTTGGGTGGGGGGGTGAGGGGGTTGTTGCTGAGTGTGAAGGGGATCAGCTGAGTTAAAGGAGGGTGAAGAAAAAACTCAAGCTTGTTAAAATGGTAAGAATGTTGCACAAGAAGCTAATTAGAGAAAAATACTGAAAAAAGCAAACTTTTTTAATCTGCAGGGAATTCAGAAGAACGATAGCAGGCATTTATGCAGGAAAACCGCGGTAATTGAGCACCTTTGTTCCACTTTTTGTTCAGAGTTTGGTGCCCTTTTTTTCTCCTGAACTTCAGACTGACGGACAGGAACCGATGCGGAGCGGGACGGAGTTCACATTTGAAAAAATCACAGCTGCAAATGGAAAAAGGTCAGAGATAGAAGCAGAAATATCAATGTGTGTGCAGAGAGTAACCTTTCTTCTGTGCGTGACATTCAATCAGTCTTTGATACTCGAGGCTTGCTGGGGGGTAGAGGAGTCTCCGGGGGGGGGCTAACTCCTGAAAATGCCCTCTTCTTCATGCAGACTTGAAGCTCATTGCCTCTTGGGGGCCAAATAATCTCAGATTTTAGTTTTCTCCATTTTAGTATCCACACTTCCATCCAGGTGGGTTGAAGAGAACACACGCTCTCAGAACTGCTCATCTGTCCACACCAGAACTCTGTAGCTGCTACTGGTTCTTGGGCTCTGATCAGTGTTACCCAAATCTGAAGATTTCTAAGGCCCAGAGCAGATTCTGCTGCTTTTCCAGTCACCATCCCATTCACCCGGTCACACACTGATAGCGGCTCTGCAGCCAAACGCTGGCACCAACCTCTAACCACCAGGAGCAACGTGGGGTTCAGCATTTTGCCCAAAGACTCTCTGACACAAGGGCGGGTAAGGCGGGAACTTGATCTGCAATCTGCCAATCAGAGGTTGCCCGCTTTACCTCTGCACCACAGCCAGAACGGAGCCTTTAAAAAAGTGTTTAGTTTGATAAAGCTTTTCTACAGATGAACATGTTGTGCACGGGTAACGTTTGAACTGTAGGTGCATGTTTTACGCTATGGTAGTATTCAAACTTAGCTTGTAAAGTTCATAGTTTTTGATGCATAGCGACCTAGGCGAAACAAAATCTTTGAGGCACTTCTGGATGTGATTTGCTGTTTTATAAATGAACTGATTTGTAAGATGACAGTGATGATCAACCCCAGCAGGTAACAAAGAGCTTTACAAAAGCCCTCTGAAGGCTTTGGCAGTAACAGAGCACTTTTCTGCAGACACGTGTGGAAGTTTTCCAGAGCAGGAGGAACACCTCCTCTCCTCTCTATGCTCTTTGGTGAAGCTGCGACATTGGATTCAGGGTTGTCACCATTAGTTGGGCTTTTTTCTAAAATGGAGCAGCCCCCTTGAGTTATTTCCTTTTTGCCGGTTTAGCCCTTATCTACACTCTTGAGTTACAGTTAACCCAGTGGACCCCCAGCCACCTCCTCAGCCTCTTTCTCTGCATAATACACTCTGCTACCTTGGTCACCATTTTACGGTCAAACTAATTAGATTTCCCAGTCCCCGCTCGGGAAGATGTCAGTGGTGTGAAATGGAAATAATTTCCAGATGAATATCTGACATTTTACGCTGTCGACTGGAGTAAAGAAGCCGAGCCGATTGGCTCTCTCTTCCCCTTCTTCCTCTTTTCCGCTCCATCACTTCATTTGCAGTGATACACTAAATCCTTGCCCCCCCCCCCTTTTGGTCCAGGGTGATAAATGGAATGTACACAAAAGAAAGCGTCTCTCTTTTCTGCTTATGCTTGAAGTGTTAATGTGTTTAATTACTTTGAAGCAGCCTTTTTCTTGTGTGTGGCAGTTTGCGCTGTAGAGGAAGCTGCAAGAAAACCTTCAATTAATGCTTTTTCTCTGACAATGCCTCCAATTTATCTTCCAGGAACAATAGAGGAGTGAGAGGAGGTGCAGCTCCTCTGAACGCTCAAAGACGCTCAGAAGAAAGAAAAAGTCCAGTGAAAGCTTCCTCCACTGCAATCAGCACTGACACCTGCGGCCCACACACCTTTCCTTTCAGAGACTTTGACTCATTCCCTGAAGGCTTCGAGCGCAGCAATCAGACACGACTGTGTCCGTGTTCTCCCAGGAAACGCTGGCTGTTGTGTCAAATCAGCTGCATAGTCTTCAGTGTATTAACTGGTGGCTTTTTCTTTGATAATGGAGATAAACAAGAAGAAACAAAGAGATTCTTTCCTGGGAAAAGGTCTAAATTAGATTTTCCTTAAATACTTGGCTTCATGTTGTCTCATTTTAAATGTCATTTGAATTGCTTGTACTGGTTTCTCTTGGGAATCGATCACCTCCTTGAGTCTGTTTTGGCATCATTTTGTGGTTTACAATGGAAAGGAACCAAACTCCTCGTCACGGCAGAACATATTTTACTGAGATTCAAATGTAACCCAACAAATATGAAATTGTGTGCACAATTGTGTGTTTTTAATCTGCACAAAATTCAGGTTAAAAAACTACAACCTCATTGTTATGAGGCAGCAGAACCGGAGATGTTTTGACAGAACCTTAAAGAATTAATGAATACATTGAAACATGTAGATCCACTGATTTCTTCATGAAACTTTGTCCAAATACAATCATTTTACTTGAATGACAATTAGAAATGTGTTCATCCATCACCCAAACCCCAAATGATGGTGCATGCTTACCAACCAACTGCCAATGTAAAAAAAATAATGAAAGATTATTTACCCTCTGGAACAGTAAAATGCAGAAATTCAACAGGTTGGCTACAAATTGGAACAACTGCTAAATACTTCTATGGCACTTTACTACCGTCTTGCAAAGTGTTACAGTCACGGTCCCATTCACCCATTCACAAACACCTTCACATCCATTCACACAATGACGGTGGCTCCACTGCTAACACTCACGCTGACCTACAACCACCAGGAGAAATGTGGTTCTTCCGACACTTCCGACACACGGTTGGGCTTACGGGAACCAAACCTGCAGTCTGACTGCTCTGCCGCTGCACCACAAAAAAAATAAATACATAAACACTGTCATTTTAACTTAAAGTGGTTAAATATTCCAAAAAATAGAACAAACAAAACCAAAACTTTCATAATGATTGTGTGTCCAATCAGTGATTTCAATGTTTTCATGTAAAAACCTGAACCGATCTGTCTGCAGAGATTACATGACGATGGTTCTATTCCTGCACATTAGTCATTGTTGGGATCCTTTGAACAACATTAATGAAGATTCCTCTTTGATGTTTTTCATGGAAAAGACAGCAGAAGTCTGAACACACAATGATGTAAACCTGAATCTGTATTCAGAATCGCACACTGTCTCAGTTCACTGATGCACACAGCACAAACACACACACACACACAGATGTGGTGTATCAGTGTGTGCTGTACTCCATGTTCCCATAAAAATGTTAGTCATCAGCTTTCTACAACTATCTCTCCTTGAGCGTAAACAGGGTCATATCAGACTCATCAGCACAAAGTCTTCCTTCAGATCCATCCTGGATTTTGACTCCATGCTTCAGATGCTCACGTTAGCAGGTTTTTTTCTGTGAAGCTGAAACAAACATTTTTCTGACTTCTCTGCGGCTGAAACTCACACCTGAGCAGAGAAGACAGATGGAAATGTCAGTTAATGATTCGTTCAGAAATTAGTCCCAAACCATGAGTTAATGTTCCTCTTGGGGAAGGTACAGGAAGGCCTAACATGACTTCATCTACTTCATAGTGTACTGTTCATGTAGGAAATGCTCCTGGAGCCATTGGGAAGTGATTTAGTCTCTATTCATCATCATCATCATATACTTCATCTACGATATTAACCAAGTTTAAAGCTAACAGCATCTCCAAATGTTGGTCATTAAATACAAATATAGTTTTTCATTTTTTCAGCAACAAAATACCTTTTCAAAGCTCTTTGGTATCCGTCTCTCAACTGTTTCTAGATGTACAAATGTAGCATATGTATCAGTTAAACTGTACATTAATAGGATTTCAAAAGAACAAATCTGTCACTAACAATGCTAACAGTATTCTGCAGTCCTTCCTCTTCTGGCTGATGATGTTTTCTGGAACATTCTTAGTTACCCTCTGTGCTTGATCTTCTTTCACAGTCCAGTTCATGTCTTTATTTCTTGTTTTGGAGGCTCTATTCTTGGAGTTGTCTCTGAAATAAATGTATCAGTGATAACTATGCTTGTTAAGATGAGTTTTTTTAGAAGTTTGTTCCTCTGAATTTCAGTCCAGAGGACCTACTTTGTGTGAGTTGGGCATGGATTCAGTTTTAATGTGGTTGTAGTTCTTATCGAGGACGGGATGAGAGGCTCTGAAGCCGTCTTTGGTGTAGATCCAAGTTTCCCAGAAGAAGTGTATTTGATGGTATTCCTGTGCGACGTTTCCTCCCAGCTGGTGCTGTTAGGTTTTTTATCTTTACGTAAAATCAGTTCTGCGGCACAATGAGTGTGGGACCATGTTGTTTCTGGTCTGGTTTTCCTTCCACAGTTTTATGTGTTGAGCCTGAATGTTGTTAACATCCACACTAAAGAGGAGGTCCAAACGACTAATTAAGTTTGGGTGTTTTGATCTAAATTGGTTGTCAAAAGGAGGTTAAAAGATCTCCTTCATTTATATATTTTTAATTTATGATGAGATTTTGATCCAGTTGATAGTCCTCTTGTTTTTTGTTTTTTTTGTTTTTCTCATAACATCTGTGAGTTTCAGTTGGTCACCATAACTCCATCCCCGGACCCCCTCCCATCTCAAAAAGAAGAAGAAACAGGCTCTTCATGAAGCTTCTGATAGTTACTTGGTTTGGAACCTGGGAAGGTCACTTCATCAACGTTTCCATGTAGGCCAGATCTGCTCCTGGAGGCTTGATCGCCCCCCTCCTCCCCAAGGCTCAGTATCTCTGCCACTCTTCCTGACCCCCCAGTCTGGCTGTGTGCGAAAATCTTACCGGCTCTAATTAAACTTCGGGCAGATTAGAACTTTGCCTTGTCCGTCTTTATTCATGCTTAAACAAGTTATTACTTTTTGAGAAATTTAATTAGCCGGCAATTAATTAATCGACACAGAGCTGGAAAAGAGGACTGGGGTGGGGAGGGGATGGGGAGCATAGGCAAAGAGGTGAGGGGGATGAAAGTGGAGGAAAGGAGGTGGGCGGGGTGGCAGAAAATGAAGAGAAAGCAGACAGATTTATCTCAGAGATGGAGGGAAAGAAAAAAGGAGGATATTAGATATTTAAATGTCATCCAGTTTTTCTCTAATTAGCAGGAGCAAGTAATGAAGATGAAAATCTTTTTCTTATAAACATTAACATTCGATGGCATCAGACCCCCCATCACCACCACTACCTACATTATTTTTTTTCCACGACCTACCAGTCTCAGGGCAGACACTCTTCCACAAGGCCAATGAGCTGTTTTTTACCCAAGATCCATGCAACAACTAGAAGATGAAGCTGTGCTGAAAGGGGCGGAGCTTCAAAGATGCTGAGCTCATGCTTTGGGCTGTTACAAGTCTCTGAATGGATCCATTCTGACCCTAAAGGTCACACGTTTGTTCACATAAACACATGTTTTACTTTTAATTTCCATTCTATAACTATTTTGTTCAGTTTTTTAGATGGACATCATTTTTTTTAAATCTAGCTACAACTTTAAACAATGGATTTAAGACATTTTGATTTGTTATTCATTAGATGAATCTTTTGTGGTGAAATAATATGCATTTATTCTCATCTAGTTTAGGTGTATATATTTAATCACCACTACAAAAACTGCAACCTAAACAAGTGAATACAAATGTTTCTCAGATTTTCACATTAAGATGTTAGTTTGTCCTGGCAGGTTTCAGGTTAACCTAGCCCCGCTCCAAAGGAACCAATGGAGGGTTCTGTCTGTGGACATTGTGAAGACTCGAGTTGCTGCAGGAGATCATGGAGCAAATGTGAGCACCCCAAACACTTTTAATGAACTCAATTTAGGCGGATGACTCTGGGCTTTGATTTTTAAGAGTGTCATTATCAGAAGACTTTCAAACACTTGACGTTGTTTCCTTTAGAGTTGGGTTTGGTATCAAGAAAAAAAATCCTATTTCTTAAATAACAGCATAAAAAGAGGTATTTGCTTATTGTAAGCCTAAGCTCCAGTGACGTCATCACACGTACGTCCCACTCATTACATTGATGTCTTAGATGCTTACTTACACATTTCATTTGAATTTCGTCTCATTTCTGCAGTTTGATGTAAAGCTCAGTCATCGGACGCCTCAGGAGAAAGCTTCATGCTGTAAAGTGATGTGTTCATGTAAGAGCAGGAAGCCTGAAAACAAATTGAAGTGGCTGCAACAGAAAACGCTGGAAGGTGAATGAAGTGAAAGAACACAGCCGCTCCGCCTGGCCATAAATATTTGACCACAGCGCCCTGCTGCGAGTGAAAGAGACTCTGTGAGGAGAGTGGGCTTATTAAACATGCAGGGAACACGTTTGTGTTTGCTTTGAATGCACAAACTGACCTGAATGCACAAACTGTGGCCGTGCAGAGCTGGCAGCCGCAGCACATCTGTTGGAAGGGAAATCCACTCTGTTTCCCCTAAACTGGGTCTCACAGCGCTGCTGTAATGCAGCAGCTTCTCTGCGGGAAAGCAGCATCTGACAGACACACTTATCTGATTAGATTAGGCTTTCTGTGTGTGTGGTTCGCACAGATAAATGTCCAGTACACTGTTTAATAATTATATCCGATCCTGATTCTGCACACATTTGTTCTTTGTGTGAGCAAACTATTGTTTATAGATTTTCTCTTTTGAAGAATGTGAAGGAGAAGAGGGAGTGCTTCCTCATTAAAGCTATCAGATGAGAGTTTATCAATCAAATCAATAGAACCTGGGATTAGTCAATTGTTTTAACATGTCTGTCAGGCTTAGCTCTAAATGCTGCATTATATTTTTGTTGATAATTCAATATTTTCAGTTTGAGTCTTGAATATTCTGTTTGCACCTATTTAATTCAATTCAATGTTATTTCTATCGCCCAATATCACAACCATAGCCGTCTCCATGGGCTTCATACGTGTATTTATGCAAAAACATAAAGTCTATCATAAAAATATAAACAATAGCTGGTTAAACTAAACAGATTAAGATAAACTGACATCCCTGCCCTTAGACTCTCCTTCTCGGTGAGGAAAAACTAGTTAAAAAAAACTCTATCTTGGGGGAAAAATAAGAAACCTCAGGGATGTCCACATAAAGGAGGGATCCTCTCCCAGGACAGACAGACAATGTGCTAGAACTGAATAAATACAACTGTGTATCATCCACATAACATTGAAAATGAATACTGGGTTTCCTGATTCTGTTTCCTAAGGGCAGCATGTAAATCATAAACAAGATGGGTCATTCATTAATTCATTGACTAAAAGGGACATAGGAAATGGATCTAATGTTTAGTAACCCACATTTAATGACACCATAGTTTTGCTTGTTGTTATTGAGAGTACTAGTAACTTTTTCTTTTAGGTTTCTGTGTTTCACTCCTTCACTCGCCTTTCAGTATATTATCTACAGCTAGGAGCTGGTGGACTACCTCTGTGTTGTGCTGGGGTTTGAACCAGCGTTAAAGGGAACTCAGAGGAGAGTTGGAAACTGCTGCTCTGTGTCCAGGTCTCGTCTTTGGGTTGTCAGGTTGCACAACTAATGTTAGCAGAAATGTTCCCAGAAAGAAGAGCGGATCCATCCATGATAGAACGTTGGGTTTTCCGTGTTTAGGCAGCTGCATGTTAAGTTAGTTTCAAATGAAGCTTTGAAGCTGTGTGTCTGTGTTTAAAGTCCCAGTTTGATCATCTTCTGATCTGTCGTCAAAGCGTTCTCAGTGGTTTTTGGATTATATTGATGCAGTTTTTAGCCAAAAGCTAAAAGTCTGTCATTTTAAGTTTTCAGGAGTTCATGAGAAATTCACCTCTGAGTTGTGGGCGGGACTGTTGGTGCAGAGCAACCCCCCCGTACCCTCACTGTTCCTGAGAGCTCTCTGTTTACACTCTTTCTCATTAGTTTACAGCCCCTCACACCACCAGCCTAACATTAGCAGTACAAAAAAAAAATGGTGAGAAATATTGTAGCTATCCAGTCATACAGTTCTGATCCAGAATCCAGCTCAGACGAGGAAAACAAAGACGTACTTGGATCCGTTTGCCTGCAAGCAGTTGCATCAGGATGGAGCGCGGAGCAGGGATCTTATTTTCTACATCACATCATCTTTTTCAAATGTCATTTTCTTTCTGATTCAAAATGATTTGAAAAAATACTCAGAAATACAATTTTATCTTAATATTCTTTTTAAAAGTCCCCTATGATCAGAAAAATGTTAAAAACACCAAGAACACCATTTTGATTGGAGTGGGTTTTTAACCTTTAAAACAAAGGTTTTACTTCTTTTAAAACATTCATCTCAAAAATGTTCTTCTGTAGGCCCTTTGGTTAGTTCATATGAACTTAACATTTCAGCTGAGCTGCTCCCAGAGGAGGACCACGCTGCAGCAGATGTTCCCGTGGAAGCAGAGCTCCTTCTCACAATGCTTCTGCACTTTGTTTGTGTGTTCACAGAATAAACACGCAGGGAAATGGGATTTTCTTCAGAAGGTTCATGAATCAGGAATGATTCTTTACTGGACAATGATCACCCAACCCCTCCAAGCGGACAGTCTACGATCATCTCTGTGGAGCTGAGTTTGCTTCATTGACGGGAGGTCAACACCTCTGTGAGCAGCACATGGTCCACAAAGATGGAGCCTCAGCCTGAGTCTGTCCACACAGACTGAGAGTTTTCCAAATTCTCCTCACAGAAGTGAGTCACGTTTGATCATTTCATGTGTTGGATGAACATGAAACTCGCTGACATGAACAAGTCTGCAGAAAATCTCTGCTCTGCATTGAAACTGAGTTGGTCGATATGTTTGCAGCCTGTGGACAGAAAAACTAAACTCCGACTCTCAGAGTGAATCTCAGTTCATTTGAGTGTTTTGCGAACAATGAGACAAAGACGACGCTAACAAAGACCTGATAAAACATTCAGCTGTTCGGATCGATTTTCCCCCTGATTCTGGATTTGTTGCAACAACAACAACACTTTCAGGGATTAGTCATAGCCCTGATTCACTGCCGACTGATCACATTTAGTCAAATCATTTGGGAGGTACTTTCATGTGGATGAAGAGTAAAGTTCTTTTTTACAGATGCTTTCTGCAGCTTCTGGACTCCTTCTATTGATTTTGATTGGAACTTGACAAATCCTTCCCTTCAGACATCATTATTTTGGCAGAGGAGCTCTGAATTCATTCGACATCCATCCACAACAAAAGCTCCTGTAAAGCGTGATCATATCTGATAGGAATGATGCACAAAACAAGCGGAACAAGGCCACTGGTGTTTCAAAGAAAGCTGATTGTTTTTTCCTTCTGATGTTTCTGCCGAGACGCACAGGCGTGACTCGGCTGTCAGGCCGGACTTCCAGAGCTGTCAGCGCTGTTTTCCACGCATCAAACAATCACTAACGTCGTCAGTTTAAAGAGTTCCTGTTTACAGCCGCCTCGCTCATCACACGGCAGCAGCGAGGCGGTAAACCAAACCCAGTGACCCGCCCCTCCAAATAACATCAACCACCCGGGATACTAAGGAAATATCAGAGAAACCTGAAGATCAAGATCTGAGAGGGAAGCGAATTAGTAGTGAGGTGAAATTAATCTATGCACGAAAAAAAGTCAATTATTAATAGTCCAGAAGAAAAAAGACACTCGACACACACACTCACACTTACGCCCCTGTGGAATCGGCCTACTATGAAGGAAAAATTCAATTATCCTACAAAAGTGAATAAATTTGCAGCATCGCAGCCCCCGGCTGTAACTGCCGCTGCCTTTTCCCCGGATGCACTGAGGTGGGGGGGTGAGGGTTATTAACGGGACCTCACAATCTTTCAGGAGACATGCTCTGAAAGCTGCTGCCGCTCCCAAACCTCAACCCAGAGATGTACAAACATAGAGCAGAAGTGAAGGCAGAACTTCCAAATTCCAGGAAACATCCTGAAGATCGTCATGAATGTGGTGCGTTTCCCTCAGAGCCGGTTTGCTGCATGTGATGTGTAAATGAGCGCCGTTAGTTGAGTCCGATGAGTTATGAGCAACTTCTGCAGACAGATCCTTCCACTCCAAGCTCATCTTTATTAACATGATATTCTTAATGATATTCTGAATGAGATGTTACACTTTTCTTAAGGTGTGGTTTAGTCCTAAAGCTCTGACTGCATGTTTCTGTAGAGATGAACACACCGCGCCACGATTTCCCGTCATGGTGAGAAACTGTTACACATGTGCAAAGGGGCTTCATGGCTCAAAGGTGCATTCCAGAAAAAAACATCTGAAGTTGAGGAAAACCCAGATTCTGCCACCTAATATCCTGAATGTCAACAAGGAGGTTTGAAGAGAACCATGCCAGCACAAAGCTACTCGCTGAAGCCAACACCAAGACAAAAGTAAAGCCACTAGTTCCACATCAACCCTCTTCCAAAAACAAGTTCCAGTCTGGTTTAGAAACCAGAGGCTCCACTGTAGGAGCTGTCATGTTGATGGAGAGCTGGCTAACTTCATTCTAGACAGTAAAATTTGGTTCTGGTAAGAGCAGAGACAGAGTAAAGGTTGTGGAAAAAGCAAAGGTGGCGTGGTGTAGATGCCCACACAACTAATGGTCAAAGCAGCCTCTGCTGGCCTCACACAGAGGGACTTGTCCTCACTCTGGAGGCAGAGCCCTCATGGATCTCTTGATTTCAAACTTGTGAATTCAGGTTCTGCTCTGCCAGCAGTGCAGCAGCTCCATGTGGTCGACCTGTGGGGACAGAACCATTGATCTGTCCAGTCAGTGAAAAGGGTCCACGAATGCTTCACCTGCAGCCTGTGTGCTCTCTGTTGGTGAGGAGAATGCAGCCAGCAAGTAGAACCATTGGGATGCAGAGGTCCATCTTCAGGACTGGTCTGGCTGCCCAGAGGTCCTGCTGGAACATCATCCTGAGGAATCATCTCAGTGGATGCCGTGGTGCCTGACGAGACTGGTCCCATCATACTAAACCCCAGATCTTTAGCAAAGAGGCACAGGTTCTGAACAAGGAGAGAACTTTCAAAATGGAGATCAGGTGGAGTGAAAGTGCCTCTCGCATCATCTCTACAATGACGGACAACTTTCCTCCACCTCAGGCCAGATCACTGCACTACAGGCACAATGTAGCTATGCGAAGGAAGAGACCGGTTTAGTGGATGCATTCTGCTTTTTAGTTTGCTGTCTAAACAAAACTATTATTTGTGGTGTTCAGGTTTTAAGGGGGATGATAGAGTGATGATGGGTGATGATAGTTTTAATAATAAAAGTCTATCAATCATCCATCAATGTTGAGCGACACTTCAGTCTGTGATTTCAGAGTGAAGCTGTAGAGCTATGATTAGCTCAGCTGCTCTCCTAGTTTTCTCCTGTAAGACATTTGTTGGCCGTCAACAAAGAAACACGTCGGTCAACAGAAACCTTTCATCTCTGCTCAATACATCAACATCAGTGTGTTTTTCTGTTTGTCAGTGGCCCGTTTTCATGTTTCCTCACTGATGGTTTCTATCTTTCAGTGGATCCGAGCCGTACAGTCGCCGTCTTGACGACTGTCAGCAGCTTCCTGTTTGATCCGAAGGGAAGAGTCTACCTGCGGCTGACTGAAGCTGTCTCGTGTTCTCTTCTCACGGCTCACTGGTGCCGCAGACAGATTGATGAGGACACCAACGAGCGGCCTCACAAAACAACGTGGAACGAGTACGCCATCCTCAGATGGATCCACTTAACCGTATGCCACAGGTTTACCATCGATTCACGCCCACTTTTTACACATTTTCTCAAAGAAAGGATTACAGTACACAGAGAAAACAAGAAAACACAGTTTTACATACCCTCTCTTTGCTGACAAAAGCTAATGAACAGCTACAAAAAAAAACAGAAAACACAATCCGTCTGTTTACTCAAATAGAAAAGCAGAACAAAAAGTATGTTTGTTTACTTTTCAGTTCAAAATCTTTTTTATCCTTACAATAAGACAAAACTATCTAAATAGTAACTTATCATTAAGATGTATTGACTATAAATCTTGAATATCTATTTGAACCATTTGATCTTAATCTTATTTTAAGTAATATTTTTTCATATAAAAATAGTTTTAGTCATAATTTACAACTATTAATGAGATTTTCATTTTCACTCCTCATTTTATTTTGATAACTTTATTTTCATTTTAATGTGTAGCTTTATTTTCATTAATTGGCCTAGAAATAAGGATAGCTGGACTGCTTAACATATATATATATATATATATATATATATGTATGTATATATGTTTTTGTGGAAAAGTATTAGGACAATATAGGCTTATATTAAGACATTTCCAATTATCAGAGGAAAATACCTAGAAATGAGTGTTAATTATTATTTTCAGGATTTATGTGTCTTAAAAGAGCAGGGCATCACAACTTATTTTAATAAGTCTGAACAAGACATTTTATTCTCGCTCTATTGGAAGATTTTTTTCCACTAAGAACAAAAGACATGTTTCTCATGTTCTCTATTTTTATCTTGATTTGAGGATATTTTTTCAGTGCAGCTTCACAGAAAATCCGAAAAACTCGATGGATGTTTAATTTCTTAACTTTACTGTTGAAAGCCCCAAACAAGAGCTAATTCCATCTGTGAGAATTGAGGCTGCAGCTCGCTGAAGCTGCTCTCTGGAGGGAACCTGCCTCACTCTCTGGACTGGTGGAGGAGAAACTGGTTCAGCGCTGCAGCTGCACAGAGGCTCTGTATCTCTGCAGCTGCACGCCGCTGAGCCCGCCATTTTGCCATGTGTGGTAGTTTTCTGAAGCAGCCGTGGTGAAGACAGGTCATCAAATCCGCTAAACAAAAGAAATGATCTTCTGCAAACCAGGCTGCAAGCTACTTATAGAGCTGCAAAAGGGGAAAAGGCCTTTCATAGAGCTTCTGAGGTTTGAAGCATCTCACTGAAGGAGGGGACGGGCCTCAAAAAGCCTAAAGAATCAGAAGTGATTGCAATAGTTATTCAGAAGAAAACATTCTAGAAACACAGATGAAATCACATAGAAGAGCTAATGCAACAAAATCTAAACGGATTCTAGTTTTGGAGTGACCTGTTCAGATAACTTATTTTCTAGTTTTCCTTTACTCCTCATAACTTCAGAATGTTCTGTTGTTCATTAAATCATCTTCCCAAAAGAAAAATTCAAAGAAAGAAATTCAAATTTTCTAAAATATTTCTTTCTGTCATTTTGGCATCACCATTGTTTCCTCCGAACTGACCGCAGACTTTCACATCCAAACTGTTGAAGTGTGGCGCTGCAGCGAGACCAGCGACTAGTTCTTTTCAGAAAAAAAACATTTTCTGAAACCGAAGAATCAATCAAACCTCATGTTGAGAAATAAAGAAATGCACAAATAAGTAAAAAAAAAGTTCAAGCCACATTGGAGGACACATTTTCTTACTGGTTTATCAGCATGAAATCTAAAAAGTAAGTCAGGTAGAACTGAATGAGTGCCTAATTAGAAGGAAGTGTAAATGAGATATGATGTAAATATTCATGTTTGGTTTCTACAAAGAACTCGAGTTTTGATTATTTTTTAGGTGCAGTGAATGTATGGTGTTGAATGTAGGTCTATGATGTCACAGAAGTGTCTAAACCCAAAGGCAGCTCCTCAAAACTCCTTCACGGGGTGATGGCTTTACTTTTTTACAGGATTTAATGACATTGGCTGTTGAGAACATAAACATCCAGAAGGATAACAATTTAACCTCCAAAATCTGCACTTGGACTGAAACTGAAAGATGTGACTGCTGCAGAGTTTCTTCATCTACGCCTCTTTCCTTGTCTTGTCCGAGCGTCTTTTATCTTTGGTCCTTCCTGCTCCTCGCTCACGTCTCACCTCCACGGGCATTTCTGTGTCTGAGCTGCACGCTCTTTGTTCTTCCTCCCTGCAGCTTCCACGCCCAGCGGGCAGGAAGAGAGACCAGACCTGCCGACATAAAAGTTCACTCGTTCTGTATGCCAAGAAGGAAAAGAAACACAAGCTGGGCTGACAGACTGCTGCCCCCTCGGTTCCAGCTCGGTATAAAATCATGTCATGATGGGAATCATGTTCCAGCCTGGCTTTTATTTTGAAATCCACAGAAGCAAATTCAGAATGTCTCGTTTGAACAAAGACGCATCCTGTATCTCCTCAGAGAAGAAAGCCAGGAGGTCCTGCTGCAGCAGGGAGCTGCTGGAGCTGCACTCACTGAAACACCCAAACCTCTTTGGGTTTCTTCATATTGATCAGAAATAGAAGTCATTTAAACATTTGCAGAAGTGATCGATCGCTCAGATTAAATCGGCAGGGGGACTTCACCATATGGTGCAAAGCTAGATTGAATTTTTCTAAAGACTTTTTGCTGCTAAAGAGAAAGCAAACAAACGGAAACAGCTGCAGGAGGATCTACAACCGTGACCACACGTGCAGATGACCACCAAGTTAATGAAGTGAAATCCTCAGAGATTGACCCTCCCAGTCGTTTGCATCCTTTCAGTTTCAAGATGTTGATGAGGGGGAAACTTTTTGAAGCTGGCTCTCTGAAACGCCATACTTGGTGCAGCTGGAAGCATCACAGCTGGAACAGTTCAACATTTCTGATACACAGGCCCTCCCTCTTCTATCAGACATTGGAGTGACAGAGATGAACCCCTCCAGAGGAGACTCTGCTTCAGGCTCCTGCTGACCCGCACACACACCTCACCCCTAGAGAGCCCCTCCCCATTTGCACAATGGGGTTAAAGGTCAGCAGCTGCGAGCCAACAAACACTGCAAATAACAGTGTTTGTGGGATTAAATCAAATTTTATTTATAAAGCACTTTTCACACATATGTAGAACAAAATGAAGTATTTCATCTGAGCAAAGACAGGAAGTGAGAGTCTTTACTTCCTGTTGTTTGCAGGACTTCAGAGCTACTGGAGTAAATCCTGCAAATGTCTGAAAGTGGTTCAAACCCTGGAGGACTGAGAGCAGAGCTTCTGTCCATCGCTCACATTTGGGGTTTTTGGTTTGGTGATGGGAGTTTGTAAAACAATGGACATGTTCATCATCTGAACTGCGTGCACGGAGCGTGCTGGTCACATACACCTGTATGGGGGGTTGATCCAAATAAGTGCTGAAGGTTTGCAAAAATGAAAAATCTGTACAACGCGCCTGCGTCTCACCTACTTCCCCTAAAGTGTTGGATGAGTGTTCACTACGACCTGTCGCCCGCAGCATGCCCGTAGAAAAACTGTGCATGAACATTTTCTCTCTACGGGCTAACTGGGCGCTCTATGGCCTTGATATTTCCTGCAGGTCAACAGCACCCGTAAGGGAACTGGGACTAAGACCTAAAGTCATGAGAATAAACTAACTTTATTAGAATATTGCTGACAGTAGGAACCCTGAGTCTGAGGAAACAGACAAATAAAGGATTTTTTCTGGAAGACCTGAACAGTTCCCTCATGACCTTCTCAGTCATCTTATTTTCTCTTAACAGTTCTGAATCTTCACTGTTCATTCTCACCAGTTCTGAGCAGCTTTCGGCTGGAATATCTTCTGCATAAAGTTAGGTCAATCTCCAAACCCTCCTCATCTTTTCACAAACTAGTCCCGCACCCGTCTGCCATGCTGACTCCTCCCAGTGATGGTGACATCTTCTTAGTTAGTACACAACCTGCCGTTTCTGCACACAAATCAAAACAACAGAACGAAGGAAGGTCAGAGAGGCTTTTGTCTGAAACCAACCATCATGCTGAATGAACTCACACAACCTCTGAGTTCTGCTAAAGTGGTCTCACACTTCCTCCACTCTGAGATCACAGAAAAAGTCCAGTTCTTGGAGTGTGATGTTGGTTTTGCTGCAAATCTGAGAGGATCCGTACGACTGAGGAACATTCAGAACATCCACCAGCATTTTAATGCATATGTGAAGCCCGTCAATTGCAGCTCTGAGTGTTTCCCCTGCAGGGCTTGAAGATCAGGGACCTAAAGTCGAAACACCACCTCCACTTTCTTCTGCAGGTTCCTTACTTTGAACAAGAGTGCCTCGTTCCACTGTGGGTCTGTGGTGTTCCTGATCTAATTTATATAGCCCCCAACACATTTCAAAAATATACTAAACTATCATTCAGCGCAGACATTTGTGTATGTCATTAAAGGGAAACTAGTCTTTCATTTTCTGATTCGGTTTCTCAAGATTTCCAGAATTTCTGCTCAGAATCAGAAAAATCTGACATCTGAAGACATAATGAATGCAGCCCTCGTGCTCGGACTGGCATGGCATCACGGGAGCTGACAGCTCGTCTCCTAGCAACAACGACTCCAGCCTGCCTAAAAATGTACACTTCTGAAATGAAACGGTTAGAATCGCAGCCCTGAAGACGAATGGATTGATGGAAGTGTGGAGGAAGATGAGGGAGAGGAAGATGGTTTATTGTTGGCGTCATTTTCCTCTTTTTTTATTCCCTGTCTCATCGTTTCGGACCATCTGTGTGAAAGAGCTGGCAGGCAATGAGAGTGTGAGTGTGACAGGGAGGGCTGCCAGATCAATAGGCAGCAGTAGCCCAAGTGACTTATGGGATAGATCAGCACTACAGAACTGCTGCATGTCCTGATAACACACACACACCTTACTATTTTCGGAGGGTGTATTCTGCTGCAGGACGCTCAGAAAACGCACCTGAAGATGCGTTTGGGTCATGGCTCCTTTAAATGCTGCATGGATTAGCGGAGGAACCCTGTTTCCACACATGCACAGGTGCACATGCACACATGTCCTTGTTCTTTTATTTATAATTGTGCAGGAATTGTGCAAACAAACTTTCCATTTCTGCTGATCCTGAGTCGAGTATTTCCATATAGTTGGAGCAAAAGAAGAAAAGGGTTGTCTGAAAAAGTTCGTGAAAGAGAAACATGCATCAAAACATACAAATGTTTGAAATGAGCCTCCTGAAGGGACATGTCTAATCTCTGGAAAGTTGCTCTGCAGATTAAAATCGATGTTGCTCTGCCGTGTCGACACTTTCTCTGCGGTTGAAGAAGCTGAAGCTCAGAGTTGCTTCTGATACGAGCTGGTCTGTTTTTCTACTCGCTGCTGTGGAAATGACTTCACACTTCAATTCATGCAATTTACATCTATTAATGTTTTTAATTATTATAATAAATGGACTGTGAAGTGAGAGATCTCTATCAGTGCGGATCCGAATGAATGAGTCTGCACCTTCAACAGGATGTTCAGTCAGTCGCCGAACTTTAAAGACTTCAGATGTTAGAAAGTCTCAGTTATTAATTTGATGCTTTTCAAAATAAAATGTTCAGAACATATATGAAGACTTTGATGTTGACTTCAAACTTTTTTTTTACTGCAGTTTGTATTTATTCAAGCGGTCAGGATGTATATTATTATTGCAGACGGTTCATATCAGCCAGCTTTTCTTCTGCTGTGCTTTCATGTGATTCAGGATGCACACGCAGCTTCAGCAGAACATGTTCTAGGTCCAATGTTTTGCGCGTCACTATTTTTCCGTGTTTGGAAAGTTTATCTTTAGATTTTAGCTTCAATATGTATTTGCTGGTACACATAATTTGATCGTACATTCCAGTTTTTAACACTTTGGCCTTTCTGCCATCAGCAAACAGAGTTAAAATATTTTCAGAATTGGCTCTCTGGAGACTGTCTTGTACTTTCTTCCTGTTTGGTTCAAAGTTGCAGAAGTTTTCTTCAAACATGGTCTTCTCTGAAAGCTTGGATGCTTGATGACTTTCATGTTTCCTTGTTGCAAAAAACAGAAATACTGAGTAGATCTCAGTACTTTGGGCTTCAGGTCTGCTGCAACAGAGATTGATAGAAAACGACTTAAGTCGTTTGATTTAGTTCAGTAGTGATTTACTTTAGTGATTTATTTGAGCTAAAAAGAAGGAGACCTGAAAGCAGGGTGAGGCTACAGGATTCCTCTGACCACCAGCGAAGGGACATCTGCCTGCTGCTTTGTCAAAAACAAAAGAAAAGAAAACCTGACAGGAGAAGCGTGAGGCATTCGAGTGCAGCGGGGAGGAAAAGAAATACTACAACTCAGACAAACAAGTGTTTGTTGATGTCGTCTGCACACAGCATGAACATGAAACGAGCCTGTGCTCACTGAGGGCTTCAGCACACAAAGACAAACCCAGGAACAGACATAAATGATGAAGCTTAAAGCTGCCGGCTGCTTCGGGCAGCGCTCTGTGACTCCGCACTGTAAAATAACATCTTCATTCAAAACAGTGTCGATGATGTCCACAGGAATCTCACTGCAGACGGGAACACCAAGGAGGGAGGAGACATCAATGATTAAAGACAAAAGCATGAGATCGGCAGTCTATGAAATGTCCAATCATTAACCAAAGGTTCAGAAAATGTTATCAGTGTGAGCTCTCTAATGCAACACACAAGCTGTTTACATTCAATGGAAACTTTTCTAGTGAAAGGATCAGTTTTCTGGACTGAAACGGTTGAAGTGATTCATTGTCTCCATCCTTTTGTCACTTTGGACTCATCACAGGAGTTCTTCCAAAAAGGTTTCATTTTCTTTAGCTGACGTGGAAATGTAGAGAAGGGTCTAAAAACAAACAAACCAACAAACATCCACACTAACACAACATGCAGAGCACAAACCTGAAGAGTTCAAACACCAAAAGGATAAAGAGGAGCTGTGGTCAGTGCTAGCAGGTCGCGCTTCGCGTGATCAGAGGTTCTGACAGGAAACAGCGCCCCCACACGAGCAGCTGTGGGAACTGCACGATTTCAAAGCAGATGAGGTCACTTCGCATGACAGTGACCCTGGAGACCTGGCGACCGTGATGTTTGACACGATGAATGTCTGACGTTTGATCTCTGCCTTAGGAGGAGGAGGGTGTTCTCTGAGGTCTGATGGTGAGTCCAAACATTTGCCTTC
>BSAI01000162.1:21889355-21930947 GCA_036245035.1 Adrianichthys oophorus | reverse complement strand
ATGTCCCACTGGGAGGAGGCCCCGGGGAAGACCCAGGACACGCTGGAGAGACTACGTCTCTCGGCTGGCCTGGGAACGACTCGGGGTCCCCCCAGAGTAGCTGGAGAAAGTGGCCAATTGAAATCGAGTAAAAAGGGTGAAAACTGAGAGAAGTTGCCAGTGGTTTGCATTTAGATTAAGTCTGAACCAAAAGTCTGTAAAAGGTCTGCAGAAAAGAAAAGCGATCAAATGTTGAAATAGATTCTTTTTTTTCAGTTCAGCGCCATCACGGCAACAGGTTTCAAGAAGAAAAACTATCATTTCATCAAGACTTTCCGTAACATCTGAATGCATCTGCTGCAACAGTGATGCTGTGACACATTTAGGGGAACGTTTTTTATTGACTGGATGATTGAAATCTAAATAAATACGGTTCTTGGTAATTAAACTATTTATGTGACCAGAAAAACAACAGTGTCTGGGTAAAGTGAGGGTTTTGTGCTGCGCCTGACGTGAGCACGTCTACACCAAGTTCTTCTGCCTTAACAAGACAAACATCACTCAAAGTGACCACAGTCTGCATTCAGAAACACTGGCAATGCATGCTGGGATACAGAGATGGACAGCACAGGAACGAGATGACCAGTTCATCTGAACGCGGCTGGTATTAATCGCTCTGAAGAATGTCTCTAAACGTATCAATTAAGTAATAGATGATAATGAAGAGCAGAAAAGTCTGTAATTACCCCGGTCCTCTGTGCTCCTGCCAACCTTTTCGCAGCTTTAAGGAGCTCCGTGTGAAGCGCCACTTCAATCAGCCGCCGCCTGACATCGGTAAATGTGCGGGAAGCCGAGGCTGTCATGTGAAATGATGGGGCGGGATAATGAAGGGACTTTTATGCAAAACAGTGGGAGTCACGGCGAAGGGCCCGTCTTTGCAAAGCCATAATGATGCATGAAGGGCCCCTTCATGTTTATGACATGATTGTGAGGGATTTATTGGCACCCCGTGGTAATTAACATCAGATTATCGTCTTTGGAAAGCTGTGAAGTCTCTCACTGCTGCAGCTTCCGTGGCTGGAAGTTCACTGCTGGCAGTTAACAATGCAGACAGGAGTGTCTGGAGGGCTCCATTAGCACCTAGCCATATGTTAAACAGCGGCCGCTTTAGTCCTTATCTCCTTGAACCGTTATCAACCATTATTCAACCAGGCAGCCCCATAAAATTCACAGTTTTTCACAGAAAATCGCCCGTAGAGTCACGGAGTGCATCTGTCTAAAAGAGCCTTTAAGGCTTGAATTAAATCTGCAGGACTTTTTGTCTGCGACAAAGTTGCATGAAGTTAATGTTGGACTTGTGAAGAATAAGACACATCCTGTGGTTTTATTGTAGCTGCAGCGCCCCCACATGCCATTTCAAAACATGCACAAAGCACAGCAGAAACTGACAGCATCTGATAGTGATAATTATTATGGTGTTTACCCCCCACTGCACAGAAATCACATGAAACTGTAACCAGAGCTGGGTAAACTCAGCACTCTGTGAAGGTTTTAGGATCCACATTAAAATCTCTGAAAATCTCTCAAACGGATATTTCAGTTCGGTTCCAACAATGAGACGCTTGACTATTTCAGAACAAAAGTCTAGTTACAAACAGCAAGTCCCATGACTGGGGTTTGGGCCGCCAGGTACCCCTGCAAACCGAGACCCGGTTGAAATCAGGAAATCTGAGTTTGTGGATTGCGAATAAATATTGTCAGGTGACGTCCTTCACTGCTTTGTGTTAAACTGATTTGATTTCATCATTGAATCTGAAGTCTCAGAACCAGACTTTTCAGAACCAGACTAGGTCCACAACCAGATTCGATTTAGAACCACATTCGTTTTAGAACCAGACTCGATTTAGAATGGCTCCACTGATTGAGAATGGCCCACAGCCAATCAGGATGCAGAACACATCTCTGCCTGGATAAATAAAGGTGCTCTCACTAGAACACAAAGCGGTATAAAAGAAATCATGGAAAAATCTGTGAAGCATGGAGAAGGTGAATCGTGATATAAGAAGAGAATACTGCCATTAAATGCCATTAAATCCACGGTTGATCCAGAGAACAAGCTCCCACTGACGTATGGGATGGTTCTTCCCACTGATTCATTAACCCCTCCACAGAAACTTCCCAACATTCATCACTACCAGCATCACCATATTGCCTGTGTGATGCTGCGTCGGTGGACGAGTGGGGGGGGGGGGGTTCCTGTTCCTCCATAGCTTCCTGTTTGCCTGGTAAGAGTGGCAGGCTGTATTTGGGCGTCTCAATATTTAAGGTGAAGTATAGGAAATGTAAAAGCTTTGTGAGAGTGTTTGGTTCATTATTCAGCCCTCGCCGGTTCTGTGCCTCTCCTCTCTGCGCTGTGTGCAGGAGATAACAGCTCGGCTCCACGCTTTAATTCTTTTGCATCACAGATTAAAAAAGCCAAAAAGAAAACACAATCTTGGAGAATATAAGATGGCTTTATTTTTTACCCTCTCCTCCTTCGCTTGTACTTCCAGATGATAGAAAAAAAATCCTGCGCCGGTCTCCTGATGTGAAGCCAATCTGCACTCACCGGGGTTCTGCAGACTTTTGTCTTTTTTCTCTTTTGACATTTACAGTAAAGGCGGAGGAAGCGAAGACGGCGGCGGTTATCGGCCCAGAGCTGCAGGCCCGGAGCCCAGCTCAGGAGGATGAAAGGAGCCGCTTTGATTGCAGCAAAAATGAGACACGGAGGAGAAGTTGATTACGTTGGATTGAGCATAACCTCGGTTCGGTTCGGCAGCTCGTCAGCTGATTCCCCCCCATACGGGTGGGTGTGCACAATGGAGCTAAGAGGAGAGAATAAAATAAAAAGAAATGTGTCTCACACTCCTGCAATCCAGCGCATAATTGGCTTCCTGGACTGACTTCAATGGTTGCAGGAGATCTTAGACAAAACCATACATAAATAAATCCATTCCTGGGTTTTTCTGGGTCTCGGGGCGCCTGCAGAAAAGGCCTTGTTATGTATGGAAATTAAATTCTTCTCCTCACTCCCAGTTGGCCCGCTCCCTGTATTCTTGGCTCCCACCCATGCAAATGCAGGCCGAGGGTCCTTTTACAAAGGAGACACTGAGAGTCGGAGCGAGCATCAAAGGAGGCGGCTGGTAGTGAAGGAGTTTCATCTGAAAACGAGCATGGAAACACCCACTCCCCCCAAACAGACGCCCAACCCATAGGAACCCACGAGCAAGGCAGTCGGCCCACTGCGGAGCCAGCCGACTGGCCTTCTGAAGCATGCTCCGCCCTCCCCACTGCGTCGAGGGACACCAACTGTTAGGTCATTCCGGCTGCGAGAAGAGGCCGCCGAGCGAGGAGCCCCTCTGAGAGCCCCGCCCCCAAGTACAGGAACAAAAATGACACACAGTCCTCGTTAAGGTTATGGGCTCTGCTGGTGACACACAGATGACAAGGACAATTTACCGCATGACTGCGTCTCCTTGTCTTTGAGCAGGAACAAAACACACACCGAAACCCACACCACAGTGTGCAAATGAAGTTCAATAAGCAAAGATGAAACTTTCTGCTCCCTCAAGGTAAATTAGGAGGTCGCAGAGGCAGAAAAGAAGGAAAAACCAACAGCAGAGCAGCTGGGAATACAAAAGGCCAACCGGGATACTGTACACAGACACTGCAAGCTCTGGAAATAGAAAACAAGTCTGGAAAAACTGCAGAGTCAGTCTCATACTTTAACCTGAAACCTTCTTAAAGGTCTTTGAAACATTACAAACCAGCCGCAGCCTGAACTCAGACTTATTGTTCGTCCACAGCATCATGTTCCAGAGGTCTGTCATGGTGACCTCAGCACACACGGCTCCAACAAACACTGGCTCTTTAGATGCAGCAGACCTCTTCTTCTCTTTTGTCCTTGAAACTGAGGGAAGCATCAGGACTTCTGTGTACAGATCCAGAAGAGTCACAAAGCTCAGACGGTTCCTTCATTTGTACTGCAACGTCCGCATGAATGGAAAAAAGAAGGAATCCGAGTGTTTTCTTGTCTTCATCAAAGAGCAGAGCCTAACAGATCTGGAGAAGAGCCCTAAACACCATGGACTCCAATCTGTCTGAGGATCTCATGTCTCATGAAGTCACATCTTTGCTATGAAATTCTTTTTGAGAATTTTAGCTTAAAATTGGTCCTGTGACAGGATGGTGACCTGTTCGGGGTGAACCCCACCTTCACCTGACAGTAGCTTGGATAGGCTCCAGCAGTCTTATGACCAAGAAAGGGATTCAGCGGGTGTACAAGATGGCAGGATGGAGGAACAATTTAAATCTACAAATGTGTTATTAGTTGGGTATTAAAAGAAGGAGCCTGAAGCCGGTGATGTGTAAATCACCAGACAGACCTATTGAAGGTCCACCGATGGGTCAGCATGTGGTTTCATCTGCAAGCCTTCTGATGAAATGATTGTCCTTCATTTGGTTACTAAATGCTGCCATGTTCACTTGTGTTTTTTTCTAAAAAAAAAGCAGACATTTCTTCAGCAAAGGAAATAGCTAACTGGCTGAAGTGTTTGAAAACATGAGTATTATGATTGTTGACAAAAATAAGTATTAATGCATCTGCACTAGTAATGCAGAGAAAGTACAAACTGTAAAAGTTTCACAAAACTGTTGCAAAAATTGGAACCTGAAGCAGAAGAACTACAGTTATTTGCTCTTTCTTTAAAAAAAAAGCTCTGAAAATGTTCTAAATTATATATATATATATAAAAAAAAAACATATGATGAACTAAGACAAAGGTTACCTCACTGCCCCACAGAAGTTCTCTGGTACCAGAACCAGAATCACCTCACCTGTGTCAAAACTTTGAACCTCAGATAACTGAAAATCTCTCATGAACTTATAAAAAAAATTCTGTCCAATTCTGATCCATTCATGCTTGTTCTCTGATGTTACAAAATAAAATCACAATGTTATCCCAAAACGAATCAGAGGAGAAATATCAGGACCCTTTGGAAAATGTTCAAACCATTTATGCAAATTATTGCCAATGTTTACACTTTTTTTAAACATTTCTATTGTTTTCTTTTGCACAACAAGGAAACAAAGAAACATCTTTACACGCAAAGACTCACAACCCTCAGGATGTCAGCCATCAGGGGTCAAAGGTCAACAGAAAATGGACAGGAAGTGGACCGTAGAGGACTGTGCTGGTGTCTGACTGCTATAAGTTGAGCAGAAGAAAATCTTCCCCCTGGACAGCACTTTCCTGGATGCAAATGCACACACACACACACACACACACACACACACATATCCCCAAACCCCTCTTTGTCTTTGCTGCCGAAGACACGCGTTCAGATTTTGATGCGATTGTTGCCCCAAAACAAAGGCGCCTGATGTGATGTGAAGTGAAGGCTGGGCCGTCTGTGCGGCGTTTGTGACGAGCTGCAAACGCCTTTCTCCCTCAAGCTTTGGAAAGTCACGCTGGTGCACCAGCAGGCTCCTCCCAGAAAAGGCGGAGCTAACATCCACAGAGCAGGAAGTTGTGACTTTGGTTTCATTTGGCTTCCCACCAGCCGATGTGGTTGTAAAGTGCTCGTTGGACATTAAGCGTGTTGGCTGATGCTGAACCCGCAGCGTGTGTTTGTGTGTGCTCTGCATGGAGAGCGCAGGCTGCACCGCTGACCCGTGTTCGCCTCAGTGTGTTTTCATCTCTGCCTGTGTGACCCGAATGGTAAATCCAGAATCCTGCACAAAGCTGTCTTTTACTGAGTGTGAGGCGCTCTGTGTGCCATGAATTATGAGCAGCAGCCTCCGTCTGATATGGGCTTCTATCTGGCATATCAATGCCTGAATTATCTCCTGACTCCTGTGTGTGCTCTTCGCAGCCTTGCCAAGAGGTTAATTAAAGGGGAGGGGCCTTTAAGCCGTTGCCAGGGGCAACACTGCGCCGTTGCATCACCTGAATGGTCACTCACGGCTAAACTAGTTCGGGACAGGACGAGTTAAAAAAAAAAAAACTAGTTCGGGACAGCTAGGATGCTGGGGGCAGGTCGCTGTGCTCAGGGTAAGAGGCGCAGCCCTCTGCTCCCCGACCCGCTGCCACTCAAACAACAAACTAATCCTTACAGCACACAGAGGAGCCGCTAATAGGAGAGGATTAATCTGACAAATACACCCACTCCCCCAGTTGCTCCTCCCGCTTGTCTCCTCCTCTCTCCTCAGACCGTCAGTGTCCAGCTCTCCTCCTCTCCTCTTTCCATCTCTCCCTTTTTCATCCTCTATATGTATTTTCTCCCTCCAGGTGAGCATTGAGTTGATAGAAAGTCTGGAAGTCAGCGCGTTGGAAAGAGCTTTAGTGTGCGTCTGCATGTGTGTGTTTGTTGTGTGTGTGCGTGTGTGTTGTGGAGTGGATTATCCAGGTTCCAGGACTCGGTGTTCACTTGCAGTCGTGCAGAAAGCTTTAATGAGAGGTCGCTATTTGCTGTGGACAGAATGGGACTCATATGAACTCATACACACAAACATCCCACCATGACCCTCCCACACACGCACGCAGACACACACATGCACACACACTAGTATACTAATAGGATTTGTATGTTTTCTGTGTAAACCAGTCGTCCTCTGTCTCCTCATTAAACTGCACACAGACACACACTGATGCAGGACTGACTTCACACTGAAAATATTGGGAGTTGTGTGTTTTTGTGAGTGCGTGAGCTGGTGTGGTGTGCTGGCTGAAGTGCCGGCAGACGTTCCTTCACAGGCGGAATGGCTGCTGATCCACCAAACATCTCAATAAAGTTATTTTTACCGTTGATCCTAAGAAATACGCAAATGTTTTCAAAGGGTTCAATGCACGCAGACTCCAAACGCACACCCCACTGATCATAGCAGCTGCAGACAAACATGCGACACCTGCAGGTCACTGACAGACCAGAACCTGCAGTCCAATCAGAACCAGCTCTCCTTCTGCTTCACTCTCTGAGCCGCCGGCGTGGCGCCTTGCTCTCAAACGCCTTTTCCTCCCATCAAAAGTTATAGAACCCATTTCTCTTGTTTCTCCCAAATAATAAATCTTTCATTATCTGTGTTTTTAAAAATGTACAAAACCACAAGACTGTTAACAATCATCAAACATTCACACTTGCTCTACTTTTTTCAGAAATACGTCCACCCTTCTCCAAAGATGTTCATCATTTTTCAATGTATAAATCCATTTACCTCCGCGAGTGTTTGACTTTTGGCTTCAGAGATTTATTTAATAAAAATAATCTTGGACATCTCATAGATCCCTGAAAATGATGAGAATGATTTTTTAAATGTGATAAAACAACAACAACGAAGGAAAAAAATACAAACAAAAACTTCTGTCTGTTTTTTCTGTAGTTTAAGTTATTCAAATTAAAAACTGACCAATCAGATGCTTCAATAAAAGACAAAAGTAGGTAGAGCCTGCTGGCCCCTCACATCCTACGTTCAAAAGATTAACAAACTTGGTGTAGCCCGCCTTTACGTGGGGGGGGGGGGTGTCCTTCCAACAAGCTCCCTCCTATTCTTTGAGAATGGTTGCCATAGAAACGATTCAGATTGACTAAGACGTCTGAATCCAACATTGTGGTGTCTGTATGGCAAAAAAATGGCGACTGAATAGACTTTATTTGATTCGATGCGGAATAAACCATTTTCTACGATGGCGTCAAACTCAGTCTAGATATCTGAATCCGTCAATGGTCAGTCCGGTAAATGGATGGTATTTCACTGGGAAAAGTTCTCCTGGTTCAAAGTTAGCAACTGTTTTTTGATGGACAGACAAAGCATCCAGTGTGAAGACCGCTTTCGCCCAACTGTAACTGGCACAGACTTCAGTAACCCTGTAACCCCAAAAAGGATTCAGTAGGATAGAAAATTGATGGATGGAGGAAACTGTATGGATGGATTTTACTTTCCTAGGATTTAAAGGAAAGCAGCTGTAAAAATGTTATATCAGGACCAAGTACACTTCAATATTTTCAGTGTCGTGGCCAGATGTATTAAAATGTGTAAATGACATCACACACGTATGTGGTGGGATTTAATTTAATTTACCTTAAATTAGAACCCTCTACATTTAATTTCAACAGCTAATTCATCATAAATTGAGGCTTTCTTCTTCTGCAAAGCATAAAAATAAGAACTGAGTCAGAGCAGATATATCAGAAAATATTAAAAACCACGTTTGTGCAATACATTGGCTCAGTTAAAGCAACATTAAATCCTTTATAATTAAATTAATGTTTCATTTACAACGGGGATCAACACGTTTAAACAAATAGTTGCGAAAGGCTTACTGCCTAAAAAAGACGAGCGGCAAAATTAAACACAAACCATTAAATTGATGTTTAAAAACAGCCAGTACATTCACATCAAAGCATTTTGAGAGAGAATAAGAACAGTGTGCTGGAAGAAAACCATTAACAGAAAAAGCATTCATCCAGTAAACAGAAGCGTCCCTCCATGCACAGCACCTCCTTTTTGTTCATAGGCACCACCCTCATTCCTGACAAGTTCATCCAACAAAGGTTTTGGTTAAACCAAGACTTCACCATCAGGTACACAAAGTCTTTACATGTGAATGTGAATTTGGTGTAAAATTTAATAAAGGCTAGATTTACCGTGAAAGACATCTTGTTCTTGATATTTTTTTTCCTTGAATTAAAAACAATAACCTCTCTGGTAGATGTGGGAAGGAACACGGGGGCGGTACCTGCAGGACCAACGAGGGGTTTCAAACAGTTGTATCTGATTAATGAAAGCAAAGATGGCATTAAACCCGCAGAGCAGCACAGTGTTTACCATCAGCCGTCACATCAGGGATGTTAAAGACAGAATCCGTCATGCTTTAATAGCAAAGCTCTGCTTCACAAACTAAGGTCATTTATTCCTAAAAGAGCAGTCAGATGATGCACCCGTCAGCCAAAGCTCAATAAGAACATTTCTGCGTACATATCCGACATTTGGATCGACACCAACATTTAATCACTTCTGCGTTGGCCCGTGGCCCACCTCTAATAACATTTTTATGCAAAATCTCTCCATAATTTTTTGAGTAATCCTGCAAACAAACAAACCGGAGCGCTCAGAGAGCATATCCTCCACCAAGGTCAATGCTGCATTTTGCAGTTTTAATAAAGTGGCCCTGATCCACATGGGCATTCCTTTCCCCATGCAGCAGCTCTTCAAGAAGTTTATAAAAGCCTGGGTCTGGGCGGGGCATCTTACGAAGAGTAAAATACCAAAGGCGTGATGCTGTCAAATCTTGTGGAAAAGACAGCAGGCTCTGTCAGGGAAGAGAAGTCTTCCCCGCAATACTCATCTGCTCACACCATTCTCAGATAGAGTTAGGATCCACCTAAAAATGTGGAGCAGATTCCTCACCAGAATGCGTACGCCACCGCACCAAGTTCAAATGCTAAATGGAATGGGCCATCACTACACAGGCTCAAATGTCACACACACCCAGCATCTGCACGCCTGTCTGCGAGGCGCAGGTGTGGTGGGGGGGTTAAAGGTGCCTGGCCACTCTTATCATCTAAAGTAACGGACAGCTGTTAGACCCGGCGTTTATTGGAGACTGGCCAATATGGGAAGATATACAGCAATTAACGAAAATCTGCCAATGGGGTAAGAATTTGGACTTATTCTTCTAAAGGGCTTCTTTTTGCAGTGCAGCTGCTTGAACTGAAGGTGACTTCAGGAGGAGTGGGGGCGGAGCGTTGCAGGTTCTCTTGAAAATGGCAAATATTTGTGTGAAAGTCATTTGGATCAGTAGCTGTGTGTACATGTGCAAAATGTCTTTAATCTGATCGAATGAGAATTGAGTTGTGTGCATGGGCCCTGAAAAACTTTATCTGATTATAACAAACATTTACATCCGCCGCATGCTCACTCGGAATAAATCAATTTGACATGCGCATGACTGTCGAAAATACAGAGAACAGCCGCGGAAGAAGTTCTTTTGTAAACAACATGGCTGTGGTTAACATGCAGCGAGAAGCTTGTCTTATTATTGTTCTTCTTTTGAAAGTGACTATTTGCACGTAATTTTAAAGAATACGTGCAGTCAGTGCTGAACTCTTTGGCTGTACGGACCAGAGGGAAGGGTTACTGTTGGGTGCACTTGAAATACATGCGAACAAGCAGTAATGTGCATCTTGCACACAAATCCGTGTGAATAACAACCCTTTTTTTTCATTTCTGGACATGACTGGTAACACGAATTCATGATTGTTTCTTTTCACGGTTTCACAGAACTGCGCGGAGCTGCATTTCCACATTTAAAGGCACCGTCCTGAAGCTGCTCCTCTGCTCAGAGGCATGGTTCTCCTGAGTCCAACTGAGTCGCGCAGAGCAGCAGATGCTGTCCGTGCTCCAAAGCCTCCTCTGGACCGCACACTGTCTATGTATAACGCAAAAGCCAGCGCAGTAATGAAACACAATCAGAATAAACTGTTTACATTCATCACAATCAAATCGACAGTCGGCATAACTCGCCTATCTCAATCTGTAGGAAATGTTGAGTCCAATCGGGTCAGAGTTTTCTGATTGGCGTGTTTGCATGCATTGTTTTTATGATCAGGCTCTTTTTCTTTGCTTGCGCCCATGTAAATGCAGCTACTGAGCAATGTTGATGCCAAACCAAAGCTGGCAAAGCAGCATCATGGAAACCTTCAAAAACTGAAACCCAGAAAGCTTCACATGGATGCATGGGACCACAGAACACAGCTGAAGGGGTCTCTAAGCTCAATTATTTACTGACTCTGGGAGTTGCTCACCTTTGATAAGAGTGTGTTCACAGCAAAATGCAGTGAATTTCTCCCCCTGCCAGGAAGAATATATGTCTCAGTGGAAAAGGAAGTAGACTTCTGTGTTTTCTCGCTGCTCTCTGGGCGGCCTCGTCTTTTTACATGCTCCATTTTCTCCAGCCAGCTGGAGCTCCGGAGCCTTTTGTGCAGCCCATTAACACAGCAAAGTGTTCATTTCTGTTTACAACTGTCACCAGTTCACACCCAGATCCTCTTCATTTCACACTCGTCACATTCCAGTGCATCTGTCAGTCCCAAGCGTTCGTGTGACCTTTACTCCTGCATGAAAACAAGCTCCAGTTTTTTTTTCCTATAGCTCTGGACCATCAGGACAGCTCATTTCAATATGCAGTGTTGTAAAGGCAGAACTTTAACATATGTTGAGTGCCTGTTGACCAGCCTTCTGCTGTGGCACAGCCACTGCCGAAAACGCCTCTGAATGGGACCAATCTGCTTTAACTTCTTCTTAACGAGAACTCTGGTGCTGCAGGACCAAATCAGATCAATTCTCAGCCCAGTTTTTAGGAAAAAGACTGGATTAAAAAAATAGAAAAACAGAACGACCTAGTGATGGGAATTCAAGTCAAATGACTTGGACTCGAGTCATATTACTCAGATTGTGCCCAAATTCCTTTGCTATACTCACTACTTAGTGCACTATAGTGCAATTATCATTTTGTAGAGCTGCCAGAATCTACAATTCCAGAATCCAGTGCCCTTGAAATCTCCCAGAAGTTAAATGCTCATTTTTATTGGGTTGACATCATATTTTAAAAAAAAAACTAGTGAGCATAGTGTCCAGATAGCTTTTAAAGTGAAGGGCACTGCTATGTAGTTCTTTAGTAGTTAGGGAGGGAGTCTGGACAGAAGCTTGGACTCCATACATGAATTAGACGTGAATTTGGGGACTTTAGACTTGACTTGATCTTTAACAGCACTAACTCTTGGACTTAAGCCTTTCGACTTCTAAAAACATAAAAAAACAGGTGGAAGAAGAACAGCTTTTTTCTAAGTGAGATAAACAAAGTAAAATCTTTCTTTTCAGGTTGATTTCTGCTGCAGTGTCACATATATTACTAATTTTTGACTCATATTCACTTTAAATGTACCTGACAGTTGCTGAGTTATGCTCATTTTATTTATGCATGTCTTTAACAAGCAGAGGGCTCAAATGCAGCCCTCATTAGTGAGCAGTTAAACCTTCTCTTTGGTGGTTTCACGGCTTTCCTTTGGACACAAACATCCCTGATTTGTGAAATCTGGCAGGAAACGTCCGTCTGTTTATCCGGCGATTTAAAGATGATTACTAAAAGCAGTGATCCCTGAAGCTTCAGGCCTTTCAAAACTGACGCAGACGGAGTGGAACTGGATTCTCTGATGGGCACAACACTGCAGGCAATGATGGGGAAGTATCTAACATTTATCTTCCATTTGTGAGTCATTTTCTTGCAATGAATACGCAAAAACAATCAAGTTGAATTTTGTTCAGCCCGATGTGCTGAAATATCCAACTTGGCAAATGCGCCTGCATCATGCACGCCCCAGGCTTTTGGCTGTGGCCACACACACAACCCGGCACAGCTATCCTCTCCAGGAGCTGCTACTCGGTTATACGGCACAAAGACTAAGCCACACCAGCACCGGTTCCAGGTCCTCATCAGATGTACAAGCCCCAAAATTGAGCATCAAAGCAGCAGAAAAGTTTCCGAATGTTAAAGCTGCAGCTGAACTCTGTGAAGATGGGTTTATGCGCACAAAGAACACACATCAGCACAGCGACAGAGAAAGATGGATGTCTGTGGCTTCTTGTACTTAGTTCTTATCGCTTCTGCATGCTCAGACATGAACTCGCTCATGTGTCGCGGTCTCTTAAAAGTCCCTCCCTCCATCCGTGGCTCCATCTCTCCATCCTCTCCTGTCCAGAGAGTTGGATGGTGATTAGCGCTGGGATTCTGGGACTGTGGCCTCAGTTTTCATTACCAGCCATAAGCACAGCTCTGCAGTGCACACTGTGTGCGCCCATGCTTTCAGAGGTGTGTGTTTGTGAGTCTGCGAGGGAGCCACGCTGCTGCTTGGATAATGAGAGGGGTGTTGTTTATCATGACGGTAATTAAACCCACAGTTTAATCAAAATATGACAGCAGCGGAAAGTATGGACACATTCTTACAAATACCAGGAGGCCTTGGCTCTCTGCTCATCTTTCACAATAAAAGCCCTGCTAACAACGTCAGGGATTCTTCATTTCAGAACATGAAGTGTTTGGCCCAAAAAACAGCCCACATCATCACCTTGATGGAAATCTCATCAACCAGCTGACATGACCATTATTGGTCCAAATTTAGAATGCTTCCACCAAGTTTGGTCCACATTGCATTGTGAGAGTCCAGTTCATGGACCTCCTGTGGGCCACATCTGGCTGAGCAGCAGCTGATCCCCGATGTCAGGGGTCCCCGATGGGTTTCCTGTGCAGGTAGCGTCTCACTGTGATCAACTTTGACCGTTTGATGGCTTTGGTGAAATCTCTGCTCTTGGGGAGAGTCCTTTACTGTTGATTAGTCTACAAACTGATTCCACTATAAATGGTTTGTTGTGCTTCCTGCGTTCAGTGACAGAACAGAACAGGACCGGGTATTGTGTTAGAAAGCTTATTGTCCAGTCAGCACAGTCAGCACTCAACAGAAAATCAACACACATTTCCCACCGCTCTTCATGAAAGGAGTGACCGCACAGGTTAATATGACCTACAACCACAGCTCCTTACAAAACATGGCTAGTTAAACAGCAGCAAGTTAACAAAGCAGGACAGAATAAGCTGCACCTCATATTCAGGAAATGCTCCTGGTGACTAAATCCTGATTCTAAATATGAATTTTCACTTGAGTTTACTACCTTCTGTTAAATGATGAAAATAAACCAGTCTGGTGTTTAAAGAGACATTTAGCAAATCCTGCAGTGTAATATCTTCATGATGATATCAGAGCAATACTATATGCTGATGAAGTCCAAACATCCCAAACGTTCAGATCTTAAGAACTGGTTGGACTATACCGGGAGTTGTTGTACTTCCTGGTCATGTGACACATTTGCACAAATGCTCCATAGTCTGAGCAAAAACGGCCGCAAAATCAAGCAGTGGAAGTCCCCCACTCACTGGAGGTCTGCAGAGCTCTCATGCAGACCCAGAGCTCCTGCTCCAGCAGAGGTCTGAACAGCATCTCCAACAAGTCGCCAATCTGAGTAGGGATGGGTACAAAACTTGGTGGTACCTGTACCGACATATACGGTCCTACCTTTACTGTATAAAAATGCTGATTTTGATTCTTCATTTCAAAACATATCATCCACTTGTTTAATATTCTGTTTTTCTGGACAATTCTAGCCAATCATTTTATCTTTCCAGTGATTGTGGGCGGGGTCACATAGAAATCAGGTGTGAGGGTGGGCACAAGGTTCTCACAATTCCAACGTGGGAAAGCAGCAAATGGCACCGCTGGAATTTTCAAGTGTAAACACCATGGATTCCTTGGTTAAGGATGTTTGGTGACTAAACCAGATGTGTTATGAAACACCTAAAAACAACTGAAAGACATCCGTCAGCGTTTTAGTTTTTGGAAAAGTCACGAAGCAGCTTTGGACTCAACAGTGTGTGGTGATGCTTAAGGTTAGGAACAGTTTCACAGATTTAGCTTTTCCTGAAACTTTATCATCTGCAAGAAAAGATCCAGAACAAAAAAGGCAAGAAGAAAAGCTGCGGCGCTAGAGTGTGATATCAACACTTGTTTATTGTAATAAAAACTTCCAGATACAAAGTACATTCACAGGTACAGCAGCAGGACACCGAGCTGCTCTGTTTGATTCCTACAGAAAACCAGGGATTACTACAAATACTCAAACTCATATATCATTTTACAGCTTTATATCCCATAAACATACTGCTATAATTTGGAATAAACACACTGATGCACTTACAAGTAATCCAAGTTCTGATCACTGGTTATTGTCTGTTACTAAGCTCAGGTGTGAGCCGACTAGCTGAGTCCTACACAAATTTATTTACCAGAAGATACAAGAGCAAAGAGCCGGCTGAGGCTCTGAGTTTCAGTCTTAAGTGATTTCATTCATACATGTCAGGAAGGATTTGAAGTGCCTGCATGACTGGAAAAACTGGAGGTTAAACCTTCAATTGTATAAAAAACAACAATTTACTTTGAATTGTTGAAAGGAAAGTGGGGACGGAAAGGCTGTGGTGAAATGAGGAGCAGGTTTTGGTTTCTAGGTGGTGTAGCAGCAGAAAAGACGAGCATTCGTACATCATTCCACCAGTTTCAGCTTCATTTTTCACAAACCATTAATACATGACTATAGATATATCTGCAGGTTTATGTCTTTTAGCAGTTTGATTTTAAAACAAGAATAATTGAACATTTGTCTAAATCTTTATGTAAATTTCTTTCACAAGATTGAAGAAAAGAAGTTTAAATATTTTGTATTTTGTTTTTAAAACTCTTACTTTGGCACCAAATTATCCCAAGAAAGTCAAAAAGGAAGTTTTCCTGAAGTGAAGCTGTTGCAGTTGGACGGATTAAAACGTGAATGCTTTGTGTTTTTCTTCATACACGCTTCACAGTTCATGATCACACCAAACTTTTTCTGCATGTACATCAGGAAGGACCAGCCGCCTTCTTATGATTGTTCTTCAGGTCGATTTTGCTGCCCTAGCGCTGTTTGTCTTAATGGCTTTTCTCGAATGATCAATCATCCAGGAGTTGAAACAGCATCAGATCACCCTGAAAGGAGTAAACAAGACTGCCTTTTTGATTCATATGTTTTGTTTGTGGTAAACTGCTTGTTAAATCATGCTGCCAAGAATCCGCGAAATCCCAGAATTGCCTTTGTACTGTCTGCTTTATACACCATTGCTGTCCTACAGCTTCCAGTTGCTCTGCTAAAGTTTTACAAAGATCAGAGATAAAAACTGATCTGCCTCCCACGCAGCACTCATTTAGCTGTGCACCAGCGTCTTGATCGAATGCTAGACTATGAGAGTGGCAGTGGTGGCAACAGGAGCAGGAAGAGTTCTTACTGGCCCGTGCGAGAAGGCGTGTCCGTTGATTATCTTCCCTTCACCCTGTCCTCCGAACCCTGACTGTTAATCTACAGGCACCAGGGCGACCCGAAAAACGGGAAAAAGTTGTTGCTCAAAAGCGGAACCACAGATTCCACAAAGGGGGGGAGGCTGCAAAAACAAAGCAACAAAAGCAGATGAAAGGCAGAGATCCACTGCAGTCAGGACGAGTCCTTTTGGGCTTCAGTTCCATCTCAAAGGAAGGCGGTGCAGGCCAAACGGATCCAGCTTGAAAAACGGACCTGTGAGTGGCGGAATGGGCAAAAAAAGGCCCCAGAAGCTCAAAGATGATGTGTGCCTCTCAGTTTAGGACATTCGGGATAAAAAATGTGTTCTTTGTGTGTTTTTCAGGATGTGACTCTCCATGATGTGACACAAAAAAGCATTTTATGACCACGGCCAAAGATGGAAAAACCTCACAAAAACTGCAGCAGAGAAAAAAAAAAAAAAAAGGGCTTAATCTGTTTGTTTTAGTAAAGAGTGGGAGAAAAAGGGAAGCTTAAGATGCTCTTTGTGTCTTTAGTTTTGTCTTAAGGCAGTCTTTTTTGTCCGGACGCCCTCTCCGGCTGGGTGCTTGACGACGCTCCACCTACAAGAGGATAGATACGAACGTCTTACACCTCAGGTAACGCAACGCAGAACACATTCCATGCAAAATGTCTCATCAATGAGGAAAAAAAGGTCAAAAAAGGAATATTGATTTAGACTTGATTGAAGAAAAAGAATGCTTTTTAAAAAGTGCTAATCAAAAAATGCAGCAAAGGCTAGGAGAGCCACAATAACGCAAAAAAAAAAAAAAAAAAAATGAAGTCAAATGTCCATTTAAAACATGTACAAATCATTGAACTGTGCATGAACCCGCTCGGGCACAGGTAAAGAAAGCACTGGCAATGTCAAATATAACTGGAAAATGTGAAATAATAAATGACCAGATAAAGAAAACACAACTTTAAAAATACTTTTTTTTCATCAAAGACGTGAAAGAAAAACATAAAATGGTCAAAATGGTGCAAAACAGTTGAGACTGAAATCAGTTTTTAAACCTCTTCTAACGTCTAACCTTAAATATGTGAGAAAGCACTGTTATTTTTTATTAGCTAATGTGGAATGAAAGTTGTTAGGAAAGCTGCTTTGCTTGTTACTTTACTCGTAAAGCTGTCAGGTAGTGTATGAAATTTTTTTGGAGTCAGATGACATTAAAAAAGTATTTTTATGTTGCTACCGGCGCTCTAAAACCATCTCAAAACATTCTTAGTTTAGGCATTTAGAGATGTGGGATTAAAACTGTAAAGACTTCAAGAACATTGGGATAAAATGGAGACAAAAATGAGACAATTTAAAAGGTGAGTGTCCCTTTAATGACACATCGTTAGCATCTGAAGCAGTTGAACCCGTTGAAGCATCAGAAGCCTCTGAAGCCGAGCAAATCTCGAGACTGAGTGTCTGTCTGGGCTTCATTACATCAGTGAACGATTTAATGCAATTCCAACAAAGCTGTAACTAATCATAATATCTGGTGAAATACGGTATGGTACTACCCTTGGGTGTGTTCTCACTCTGACGGAATATCGAGTAAAAGATGCAAAAACATGAGTAAAAAATCAAACGTTGTTTCAGTGATTCTCCATTAGTCACAGAACCTAAGTGAGGATGACTCTTTTCTCTTTAGGGGTCTGCTGATGAACTTTAGGCTGATTTTTCTGCCACCAGAGTCTTCTGAGACATCTTTCTCGTTTTCCCTCCAGAGATCAGCACTCTTACCCAAGTTATCTGACATTATTCCCTGATTAACAAAAGCTCTGAACGTTTTGACATCATGTTTGCAAATGTTCTGGTGCTGCAAATATCCACCAACAAATCCCCTCAGTGAGACATGACTGTAGAAGTCTGAGTAACAAAGTGATGATTGAATTCATGGATCCGTTTTGCTGTAATCTTTTTGTTGTATGTGCAGCTTTCCTACATTGGGGCTGCTGCATTACTTTGACATCCTTTTTATTTCTGGATTTTGAAGCTTCTTCTGAATGCATGCATGCATGGTCTGATTGTGTGTTTAGTCTTTTGATGGTCCTCTTGCAGCCAAGTCCGTTTCTGCTTCCTACACTTTGTGTTTTATCAGCTAAATTCGAGCAGAACAAAGTGAACTGATCCTCTCAGTTCATCTCTGCTCGGTTGGTATGATCAGTAGGTTTTTCTATCTGGTTTCATGTTTTTAGTGATGTTTGCTGGTGAACAGCTGCAGTCAGGCGTTCTGCCTGTTTGGAGTCTGCCTTCATTATCCGTGTTATTGCTTTATTTAATGAATTTGTTTATGTAATATGGAGAATTTTCTGAACGTCGGTGACCTTTAAACGATGAATCAAGCTGCTGCACAACAGACCTGAGGCAGCTCACAAACACTTGCTGCTTTTGTGTAGCTGTTGGCTGAGATGTGTCATGATCCTGCATTAGTGTGTGTGTGTGTGTGCTCACACAGAGCTGACACACCAGCATGGCCTGAGGTTCTTCAGTTTTTAAGGATTACCGTCCTCATGTAATCCTCTGCTGGTGTTTTTCTTCTCTACGTTTTGCCGTCTATCTTCATTTTTTCTTTCTTTCTTGTCGTCTTCATTCCTAATCTTTGCTTTTCTCCCTCTCCCTTTGATTTCTTTGCACACATTCCCTTCCCTCCATCCTCACTTCTTTTCATGACTTGCTCCACCTCTCTCTCAATGCGCCGGCATCTGTTCATAATGAAGCACAGTTGGACGTCGTCCTCGTTTAGCACCTCCTCCATGCTACCTGCTCCAGAGGTTACCCCCCCACCAGGCACATTTGTTAGAATCCTGTGCACCTCCCCACGACCCTCCCTCCCACCCCTCCTCCTCCAGATGCCGTTGATATGGGAAGTGGGTCACCTATAGAGCTGAAATCAGGCCAGGTTACACAACGCGGCAGACAAAGTTCAAATGTGGAGTAATGTTGGTAAAACTGATGAATGACCGAGGGAATGAAACCTTTCCAGACGCGTTTCCACTTGAACTGATGGCTAAATGACCAGACTCTCTCTTTTCTCTACTCCTGGACTCACGTGGAATCAAAGCAACAGCAAAACTGTTGAAATTAAACATTAGTGTTTTTAGAACCGATGTGTGAAGGACGCCGGAGACCAAACTCACGGCGGCTCCGTCTTTAACCGCATCAGAAAATGCAACAATGAGGCCTGTGGAAATGTCGGTGCTCATTTTGTTTCTGGTGTCCAATTCTCTTTAAAAATGTTGAACTCAGGGTTTCTCTTCTGCCCCGCGCTTGTTAGAAGACACATTCAAGATGAAGCAGGTTTTGGCATAACCTTGTAAGAAATGAAATCATTTTCTTCCATGACCACATCTGAAAAACCACATTCTGCACCTCTGTTCAAGGTTTTTATGAAGTTCAGGAATCTTTTCATCAAAAGACCATTGAAGAGACGCGACAACAGATTTCATCTGTGCTTCTGCCGTTTACTCCTCTGCTTACAACTGACATTCTCATCCTGATCGATGTGTGCTCCTTCTATGGCTGCTTTAAAGACCTGATGTCTTATTTTGAAAACATGATAATCTCACACTGCTATGCTCCCACAATGCATTTCCCTGTTCAGAGAAGAGAGGAGCTCAATAGAAGTTTCATCTCTGAGTTGTGTGTGTGTGCGTGGGTGGGGGGGCACCCACACACACAACTGTTGGTGCGGAGTAAGCCTGTCCCTACAGCTGCAGGTGGAGAGAAGCCCACAGGTGAGATGACAGAAATGTTGACTGTCTGCCAGCAAAGCAGACCGTATACGCTCTTGTCTGATCAGTTTTTCATTTGTCGTGAGAATTGACTGATGAATTAAAAACTCAGTAAAAGTGTTCATCTAACACAATGTTTTGGTTGTTTTTTTTAGGTTTTTTTGTGTGAGAAAGAATGGCAGCAGGAGTGTGACAGAATACACAGTTATTTCTAGCAAATAGAAAATTGTTCTTTAAAATATTCTGAATTAGTTTTCTTTCTGGTGTAGAACACTTTGAAATAATGTCATTTTTCAAAAGGTAAATAATGATCAAAATTCTTCTCCAGCACCCCATAGCTCCTCCCATACATTCCTGTGGTTTCTCTCCATTAAAAAGATGCTCAGCATGCAGATGGCTGACAGATTCTCATGCATCAACTCCTCAGCTTGTTTATAATCCTAACTAACCCATGAGCACTTTAAATAGAACTGATGGGGTTTTTTTCAATCCCTTTCCACTTTTTCTAACCAAATAAATTGGTCCAATATATTCTGGGTTTTGTTTCAGCAGAGAAACATCCGGAAATATTTATGGAAGAGTTTTAAATCTCCTCTGAAGCTAGATATGTTGTTTTATCTGGTTATCTTAAAAAAAATCTGTCTTTTTGTGAAGATGATTCATTTTGTCGTTACCCAGATAACGAGCTGATTCTGTCAGCTCTTGCATGATATCATGTTAATGACTTTGACTTTATATCAAACCAGAAACAAAGTTATACCGATATGAAAAAGCATTTTTTTATAATTATCAAACCTGGATGATTTCTTACCTCACACTAAGATAAACTGAGGTGATCCAAGTCATTTGATTTTATTTTTTCATAGGGGCAAAAACATGTCCAGGTCAGTTCAGGTTTTATAAGAGGAAAAAGACTTGACTCCCATTAACATGGAGAACTTTAGTGAAGGTGGAAAAGAATCAGGCATGTTGGTGGGAGTGTGGTTGTGTGAAAATTGTTGTTCACAAGTAAATCCTGAAGGAGATGTACTCCTCATCAGTTCAGGAGCTCAGGCTTCGGAGCGTGAGGGTTCTGCTGCAGAGGATGACCTCAGTCACTCGTCCAAGAAAAACTGATGATGTGTCCAAACTCAATTCATTCTGCAGAGAAGTAAGCCTCCACAGACCTGAAGACCACATGTTGTCAATGCACAGAAACCTTTTATTTTAGATATTTGCTTAATGACTGGAGCAAAAAATGACAAATTCACCAAAAAGATTTATAAAATCAAGAAGAAAAAAATTTAATTTTCCCTGAATTTTTTGACAAAATGGTTTTAAAACTTTATTTTTCTCTGAACATGAGTTCAATGTAATTTTACTTCAACAAACTGTACAGATTTAGTCTCAACAAGCAAACGGCAGCAGTGCAAACATGCTGGTTTCTCCCAAAGAGAACAGTGTTTTGTTTGCTTTAACAGGCTCACATTCATGAGGGATGAAATCAAACGCGCTTCCTGTTCCACGTACAGCATCGCTCACTGATCCAAGTTAAGTTAATTTAATTACACAAATTTTTGTCCACTCTCTGCGTTCGTATCGAGCCGTACTTCAGCTTCACGGTGACAACAGCAACCTTTGTGTTTTCTGCAGATAAAGTGAAGCAGAGTCTGAAGAAAGCGGGAGGCTGGGTTAGACTGAAAGGGTACAAAGGCCTCAGTCACTCTGTGTTCAGAGAAGGTGAAAGCTTTTCAGGACCTGCATTCAAACCTCCACTGAAGCGCTCAGCCTTTTGTTCGGAGGAAGGACAAAGCCGGGATCAGACGCAAAGGAAAAAAAATTCTTCTGATGCTTCAGAGAAATGCAATAGCAAGCTGTGAAATAAGAGGCCAGAAGTGATAGTTTTGGATCTGAATGTAAGCTGATGAGGCATGACGTTCATCTCAAACACACAGATCTTCAAACCCACTCCCTATGTGTTTCTGCTCAGTTTGGACCATGTAGGTTTAGGGTCACAGAGAAAAGTGGTTTGACGTGGTTTCACACTCATCAGAGGATGAAACAATGAAATGTTCCTCCATTTCAGACAAGAGAAGTCTCCAGGAGAATCTGATCCACACTTTCACTGGATGTTCATCGGAGGTTTAAAACAGATTTATGATAAAGGTTTCTCTGACCTGAGAGTGAAGAAAAGACCTATGAAGACTTCTGCTGTGCTGTTTGAGCACAGAAAGAGCTCATCTGCTGCCTCTCATCTCTGCAGCTGACCTTGGTGGAGAGCCTCTCCAATCAAACAAACACCAGAGATTGTGGAGCAATGAATGTGGACTGAAATGCCATCATTACACATAATGAGGAAGGAAACTCCACGCCGCCTCAACACGAGCTGCTGTCCGAGCTGCTGCGGCTTTGACGACTTCAGCTGAAGAGACCGAAGGAACGCGTGTTTCTCCTTCAGCCCGGCTGACATGGAGCGTGATGCTGAACCCGCAGAGAAGAAGAAAAGTCGGATTCAGTTTGAGTCAACCTGGACTTTCTCAGGAAACACGCGATGGAGAATCCTCTGATGTGGTTTGAAGGAACAGAAACAGAGAAGTCACAGAACTGAAACATGTGTTTTATCAACTTCCTAAATGTGAGGAATAAAACAAATGGACTTCTGGAAGACATTTGCATGAGAAACTCAAACTCACAGATCTGCTAGAAATGCGACTGCGCATGCTGAGGATCTTAATCAGTGTGTCTGTAGAGCAGGTCCTGTTGAGGAACAGAGCGGCATAGTGACACGGTTCAGGCGCCGCTCTGTGTGTGAGGTTTGAGATAAAACCGCCATCTGTTTCCAGCAGCCAGCTCTGTTAAGGGCTCAGACTGAACCTGACTGCTGCGTCCTCTTACATCTGCCTGGGGGGTGCAGCTCCACACTGAGCTTCTTTTAACCAGGTCGATGTCCAACATCTCCACAATCCAGCAGCAGAAAAGGCTGCTGTCCAGCCCAGAGTCTGCCAGCTGATCAGAGTTTCTGCGGGGGAAGAGCGACTGAGAAGAAGGAAAACTCATCTCCAGATAATCATTTTGGAGGATGAAATCAGCTGAATGGCTGCAGAGAGCTGAGCGGGACGAGGTTCTGCTACCAAGGCCCAGATCTTTTATCTTCTCCTCTCTTTACTGGTGGTGCTTCGACTCAGCGCCCTCCCATTTTTCAAAGTCGATTTCCTCTCTTAAGCGTTCTGCTCCTGCACACTTTTTGTTTGGGCCCAAGCCCCTCCCCTTCGTATGCTCTCACTCTGACTTATTTAACTTCCCTCTCAAGCGAAATACAGACAGACGTGATTTAGGGTCTATTTCATTATCAGTTGGTGTCGAGGCAGAACAAATGAAGCCATTATCCGAGATTCAGCGTGCAGAAGAAAGTCACGTTCGCACTGTCTCCCTGGAGTCCTTTAGAAAAGCTCCTGCAGCGTTCACGGCTCCGTGAACGGAAAACACCAAAAGTCTTCAGCAGTTTCTGCGGCACACATACGACAGCCGAGAATCTGGATGGTTGGCCTGAAGGGATGCTAGCAAAAAGTCCCACGCCTCAGCCTGAAAGGTCATGACCTTCTTTTAGACAGTCTTCCTGAACCATGAGTATTTTAGTAAAACTTGAGAAGATAAACCCTCTCTCAATCTTCTTCCATCTGAGATTCAGGAAAGTGCTGGAGTTTTCTTCAATCCGTTTCTGGTTTTTTAGCGTTACATAGACGTCACAGAGTTAACGTCTGACACAAATACGCTGACCGACTCATGAACAGCAGCTTTATAGTTCAAATCCAATCCAGGGCGGGGCTTCAGCTGACCCCTCCCACCGTTCCTGCTGCCTCTTTCCACTTCAAGCTTCAGCAAAGGAGATTGAAGGAAAACTCTTCTTCAAACTTCAGAGACAAAACAGGAGGAATGCGGAGGCCTGCCTCTCACAGGTCGCCATGCCAACCCCAGCCTGGTCCTTTTAACTCCAACGCCCCCACTTCAGCTTCTAATGTTATCCTAAGCGTGTAGGCCAGAAGCCCCCCCGCCGCGTGTCAATGATTCATGCTTCTCTGGAGAGTCAGAGAAAGCAGCGACCGGCTCGAGTCTCATTGATTAATGGAGAGATCGTGGAGGTGAAGGAGCTTCAGAAATGTGTGTTTATGATGTCAGACAACAGAGAAAAGACTGTAACTTCTTTATTGATTCTGCCTCTGAGGAGTACCGCACAAAGACGCAGGGATTTATTCAGATATTACACTCTCATCCACATCCTGGAGCACAACTCTCAGGTTAATATTCTGAGGCAGAGTGTGAAGATGACTTTGCAGAGCCCATGACTTCAGTGCCAAACAGCCTTCTGAAGGCAAACGCAGCCGAACATCCACCACTCTGTTCCTGTAAAAACGACATTTTGGATTGGTCCCAATTTCCTCACTTCTTCAGTACTCAGGACTTCCCTCTTTTTCAGGGTGTCTGTGTCTACAATTCCAAAATCCAATGCACTGGAAATTTCCCAGAAGTCTTTAAAAAAGAAAACAGTGTGCATCCATGCTCACTAGGTTGGCAAATATAGACCACAATGCATTGCATTTGAAGAATGTATTTTTTAAAAATCATCCAAGTTTTCCTCATCAGGATACGGTGGATTCATGAACAGTCTTTATAAAGTGTTCATATTTGTCAGGATTGTATTCTGGAAAATGGGTTGAAGTAGCGCCCATTTGTCTAATTTCATTAAAACCCAGAGCACTGGATAGTCCCACACTACAGCGCATTCCAAATGATTCTGCAAATGATATTTTCTAAGTCCTGAATGCAAATACAGTCAGCATCATTTCCAAGTCACAAACCATTAGAGTCTATATGAAATGTTATTGAACAAACCTCCTAAAGACAGAAGTATTTGTTTCAAAAATAAAAGCCTTCAAATGCTCTGTTCCACATTATTACACAACAGAGTTCCACAACATTTGATGGATTCTAAAGAACTGAAAATGGTCTTTGGTTGAATGTGCTGCATTAGGAAGTCATGAGATAATGAAATCAAAGCTATTCCAATAAAAACATCTTCATCGCTCCAGTTCCATTTAAACATGGGACCCTTTATTTTGAAGCAGCTTCTCAGTTCTTGCATCCATTGAACTTTTTGGGAGACTTTCTGCTTGAATTTCTTTGCAGGATGTCAGAATAGCCTTTAGAGCTGCTGCATCTCTCAAGTTTTCCTGAAATATCCAAGGTTTTCAGGCCTTGTCCAAGTCATTCGACCTCTTTAGGGTTTGCAGCAGTTTCTTTTCCACATTGATTGAAAATGTTGGTCTGCTTATTAATGTGGAACATCCTTCTTTAGTTGTTTTTTCTTTAATTGAGCTCACCTGGAAACAGGTCTGAGTGTTCCATAGAAAAACATAGAATTTGATCTTTTTTTCATAATAATTAGGAATGCACTGATTAGTCTTTTATGTGTTATGGAGTAGTGAAGGAATTCAGAACTATTCATTCTTGGTAGACACAGCACCACTATTTCCTGTTTTTGATCATTGAAAACGTGTGAAAAGTCATCCTTTATTGATTCACAACAAAGTTAAAGATGATCCAGAAGAAACTCGTAAAATGAAAAAAACTGCAGATCTTCTCCTTCTGAGCAGACTCATGGATTTATCAGCTCTAAAGCTACGATCACACGGTTTGCATTTGACTCCCTTACAAGATTGCACTCAACACTCATTCTTCAATGTATGTTTAGCTCCTGGTGTTCACACTGGACAAGCAGGGAGGGGCTGTTTCTTCTTTTTTCTAATGTTTACCAGTACATGGCCACCACCAACACTTGGAAGTTTTGGTGAGAAATGTCAAAGGAGAGAAAATCTGGTGATTCTTTCTCCAGGCTTTTTTTTCACAGACACACAGGCACAAACCACAACTATTCATTTCTGCTCCATGATCAATTTTCAAATTGTTGGCATGTCCATGAATCACGTAACTACCAAACCTGAGTCAGTGATTCATCAACTTTCAACCTGCTTTACTTTCAAAGTGCATTCATTGTGTACATAGAGCTCAAAAATGGTCATAGAAGCTAGCGATGTGTGAACGCCGACTTTTGAACGCAGAATCCTGAAATCCACATTCAGCCCATGTGTGTTTACGTGGACTTTTCTTTGGAAGTGGTTGCCACGCACTGCAGAGGGCGGTGTGAACAACGCGTCAGAAAATGTCCAGGTCCTGAAGCTGCAGAGCAGCCGTACACCATCATACTCCCACCACCATGTCAGACTCCGTCACTCCTTCCAGAAAGTTCCTCTTTAACTACGTTCACACCGGGCTAAGAAACACATGTTGAAGCAGGCACTTCCAATGAGAAGCCTATGGAAACGTCTGTCTGTGTGCGTTTCAGGCTTCTGCGTTCAAAACTCCACACTCGCGTCACTACGCTCATTTTTATGTCCGTTTTCGGGCTCTACGTACTCAACGCGAGCCTCAGCAGCGTCTTTCTCATTTAATTCTCACATGAACAAAAAAAAAAAACCCTGTACCAAGCTTCTCAACCAAAAACATCGGAAGTTTACTCGTTAGGATTGAACGTTCTTCTCCAGGTGAGGCTTGGACAGCGTTTTTTTTTTTTAACAAAGTACTGTGTATAAAACAAAGGTATTTGCTTTTTAAATATGTGAATTATGATCAAACCAAATATGGTTTTCATTAATTGACCAGAAGACAAAAGCTACCCAGCAACTCAAGCAGAACTCAGAGATTTGATGAAATATCTTCAAAAAGGGAGACTTCAGTCTGAATCTGACCTGAAAAGAAAAATGCAGCAAAAATGATGAAAATCATTTCAGAAAATAAGGGCAGAATTTATGACTAATCCTGTGTTTCCGAATAAACAAGAGCAGCTGATCTTAATGAGTGCGTGTGTGTGTTGTGGACTTGTTTTGTTCTTTAATGAGCTCTAGATGGACATTACGTCGAGAGCGACCTAACAAACTCTGCAGTCGGTTGATCGAGTCCGCAATTAGGTCAAACTCGGAGGAGAGGGAGAGCTGCTGCATCTGAGCTGATCTCAGAGCCAAACAAACACACACAAATGCACACTCAGGAGCAGCACAGGACGATCCAGTGACTTCAGAAGCTGTAATGACTGTGAACAGTAACGGTTGAAGATGATATTGATGACGGAAAGACTTTCTTTGTCATGCGGATCGATGGTCTGGGCCTCCGACACTCACACAGACTCACAAACGGACGCAAAGTGGTAAACACAGCTACAGATTTCAGGATAGACACTCCGAGGAGCGTTTCTCCAATCAGTGATCCAGCGCTAACGAGACGGCTGATCAGCAATCAGAGGGCGGAAACGACAGCCTGTGATCTCCTTCATCCCTCGGGGCCCGATCGGTTCTGCTGCAGACAAATCAAGTCGGATCGGACCAATCGCTGCCAGAAAAAGCCGCAAATAGGAAATTGACTTCCTGTCAGAACTGAGATATCAGAGGGCAGGGAAACGCACCTCTGCGCATGATTCTTCAGCGCTGGCGCATGGATGAGGGGAAACCACATGCCACGTCGCTTCCTTGGAAAATGACAAACATCCACTTCATCCACAGATATCTCCAGCTTCTCTGAGGAGGTTTTTCCGCTGCTGGAACACATCAGCCACTCATGTTCTCATCTTCAACTCAGCCCGTCAAGCTGAACGTTTTCAGAGGACTTCATGCTTGTCCTGACACTCCTTTAAAGGAGTTAGTCAAAAGAAGGAGAGATGCCTCTGAAAATGGTCTCATGTAAACCATAAATGACATGGAAAAGTACAAGATTCCAGTGAAGAACTTAGAAAAACTACAGACACAAATACTTAAAAAAGAAATTGAAAAAAGTCTAAATGATTATTCTCTTTGTTCAGCAAAACCTAAGAGTTTTATCTCCTGCATGAAGCTGGAAGGAACCTCCATGTGGAGATGTCTTGCTCAGCAGCAGAACTTTATCATCCTGTCATTTACAGTCATTTTGATGAGTAAAAACTGCTGGTGCCTCTCAGTGTATGCTTGCATTCTCAGGCTTGTCTGCAGAAAACACTTCTCTTATCGCTTGTGGTAAAGATCAGTTGAGATTTTTTTTATTAAAAAAAGATTTTTTTTTATCCAAACAGTCGGACTGGTGGGCTTAATATTGCAATAAAAAGAAAAGTAATTCAGCAAAAAAGATTAAAAAAAAACCTTCTGCTGTTTTGTCCAAATGTTATTCAGATATAAATATCAAAGCTGTTTGTCTCTTTGTATCCACACAGTTTTCTTTCCTTTTTTTCAACTAAATGCATGTGAATCTCAGTCTGTTCTATGAGATGAAGGTTCAGAGTTCAAGTTTCAGACTACAAAGACATTTTTTTAATCCATCAGTTGAGACATTTTAATTTCTTCTGAAAATATGCTCTTTATGCCTTTTCTGAAGGTTTCCATAAATGTGAGGTTTTCATGAACAAATATCTATGAGAAAAATCTGAATGTGTTCATTTTTTAAAGACGGTTCTCATGAGGATGACATTATTCCAGCAAAGATGGAGGAATGAGTGCATTCACGGTCTTTCTTGACCGATCGTCGGTCTCTACTGCTTGACACTGTGGTTGTGTGTCGGAGGCTGGCATGGAAACAACGGCTAAAGGTGGTCAGACACTGTTACAGCCTTCAGGAATGATGCTCTGTTTGACATCCAGCCAGTTTAAATCATCTTAGGATCATTCCCAAGAATATGCATCAACACAAAGACTTTCCTGCTTGATGGCAAGATGGCAGATGTAAATGTTTAGTTCATCAAAAGATGACGCTACTTTTTTTTCTCTGCAAAGACCTGCAAATGCACCAAAGCCTGAAAGATCTCCTCCAAGGAGCCACTCCTCTGAGCTCAGATGAACAAACAGAAGACCAGGCAGACAGACAGCTTTCATGATGATCAGCTGACTGTCTACACAAGCCATTTGTGGTTGGTGCGAGGGTGGAGTTCACATTTAAAGCTGTCAAATCAGTCAGAACTGGTGTCTGAGGTCAAGTCCAGCGCCCCCTACTGGAAAATCAACTGATAACTTTCCACAGTCCCAGAGTTCCCTTTTCCCTGCTTCTGGTTTCTCTCTCCACACACACATCTTCATCCTCCTCCTCATCTTTTTTCCCTCTCATGGTTGTTCCTCCTTCATCCTCCTCCTCAGTGTCTCCTCTCCAGCAGCAGGATCACCAGTTTACTGCTGCTACTCTTTCTGGTTTTCCTGGTTTCTTGTCCCATCACCAAGCAGCTTCACAGAGTGGCTGCTGCACAGTTCCTTCTCACAACAATGAGACGGCAAAAGATTCAGCTTCACGAGAGTCCACTTTGATGCAGACCGACCCCCAGAACTTAAGCAAAACCCTTACAGAAGAAACACTTGATGTTTCTGTGATGCTAATGGAGGAGGAAATCCCCGTTGTTTTCCTTTGCAGATGTGCAGCTCCTGATTCAAACTGCAGCATGAACTCCTAACAAAGATGTCAGAGCTCAGAGGGGAGGCATCCAAAAAGACTGCAGCTTTCATTTGAAATCAAAACCAAGTTTTCAAAGTAGAAAATAATCAACCAAATTTTAGTTTGATAAACTAGGTTCTGGTTTGATCCAGATCTGGATTCCTCTGAAGGTTTGGCAGATGTGGACTCTCAGTTGATCTGGTTTGAAGTTCCACCACATTCACTTGGTTGATTCTGTTTCATCAAAACCTCACCAAACTTTAGACACGGGTTATTATGCTGAAAGCCCCACTTCCCCCCCAATACCAGCAGCCCCCCCCCCCACCCACCCATGACCCTGTGACCCCCTCAGGGTAAAGCAGCTTTAGCTGATAGACAAATGCAGCTCTCAGACTGAGGCTGTCTTCAGTTTCTGATCCAGAGACCCACCAACAGGGATGAAACGCTGAACCACGGAGGTCCAGACCACCGTCCTGCCCGATTATCTGCCCCCGCCCTCCACCCCACCACGCTAATGAAAGACATGTGGTAGAGCCATAATACTATTGTCTGTCAGATCTGCTTAGAGGTGGGGGGAGTCTGGTGGTTGTGTGGGTGGACAGCAGATCATCCGCTGTGGATGATAGCTTAATCCAATCATTGCGAGCGGATCACAGGAAGCCGATTCGCCGTGGGGCCGCCGTGGGCCTCACCGGTCTGACCTAATCTGAAGACAGAATCCTGTGCTCCCAAGCCCACACTGGTGGGTTCTGGTGTGTATTTATGGGAACAATGCAGAAGGTTTTTACTCTCCAGAAAACATCCATTATGGCGCGATTACAGCGTCTGGTTTGGTTTTCCCTCCTTTAATGTTCTTTCTGACAGCTCCCTGCAGCACCACTGCAGATATTTTTAACCTCTCAGGCTCATTTCATCCAATTCAACTGATGCAAACTGCATGAATGTGTTTCTCTGTCTGCTTTGTCCCATTCAGGGAGTCTGCCCATTGCTTCTGGACTCAAACTGCTTTCTGCAACCGGAAAACGGCTTTACTGCGTGTTTTTTAGGTTTTGCTCTGCAGAGACGGTGCTTGACTGCAACCAAAAATAACAACAGTTTCTTCTTGGCTCTGGCATTTATAATGCAAACAAACAGCATGGTTTCAGCATGAGCTTGAGGGAACGTCGCGTGACTCAGATGGATCAGAGCGCAAATGAAGCTTCAGGTTTTCACACATCGATATCACAGGAATTAGCATGATTCCAGTTTTAGATGAACGCACGCTGCTGTTCATGTGCAGCTGTGACTCAAACCTGGGAAAAGATGAAAAGAAGCGGGGTGGGTTCTTTCCAGCACATGACCGGGTCAACACCAGTCACTTTGGAGTGGAAGCAGAATTCAAAACAACCCAAAACTGTTCAGAACTCAAGAAGACAAGGAGTACGAAGAGGAAGAGGAGGCAGACAGAAACGGCTCACACTCATAGTTTCTACTTTTGTGACGGAGGCTGTGGAAGGCTAAAACGGAACATTTTAGTGCATAGAAAAGCTGCTGCTGTAAACAAACTACGGTCAAAGAGAAACAACCTCAAAATGGAAACACACGTTCTTCTTTTGATGCTAAAATCACATTACATGAAACTTCTGCATGCAGACATCTGAAAGGCTGTAAAATAGTCTGAAATGAATACATATTTAATTATAATGAAATGAATCCTTATGAAATTGTTTTTTTTTTTAATCTTTAATTGAATAAAAACTGGATGAATTTTAAAGGGGTATCACTGTCGGCTCCTGTTTGGTCGTTGTGGTTTTTCTCATCCTTTCAAGAGTCTGCAAACACAGGAAAGGAACATTTTGTGTCAAACACGGATATTTGCCCTCCGTCCTTCATCTTTTCTGCTCCTTTTCCTCCTGCAGCTGACTCTAAGCTCCTTGTAGCACAAATCACATTTTAATTAGCTGCTCATTTACCCTCCTCTTCCTCTGGGATTACCTGCCAGCGTCCATCTAATCCTTCCGTCTCCACTAACTGTTTCCTAACCTCTTCCTTCGTCCCTTCTCTGTTTCTTCGTCTCTTAGCCCTCCTCAGAGTCAAACGGGTTTCTCTCACGTTTCATATTCCCCATGCATCCAGACATTTTCACACTCCACAGATTTCATTTCTTCTGTGCGTTTTCATATTGCACGCACTTTTCCTCCCATTTGCTGGGCGCCTGAGACCGTCACATAAAGAAGGTAGCTGTGCATTTTTTCCCTCTTTTCCATCCAAACATTTCCACATAACGCGTGGAGCTAAAATTGTCAGCTTGCTGTTTGCCTCCTCCTCCTCTCATCTGTTTTCTCCTCATCTGCTCGGTCCTCCTCCTCCTGCGTTTGTCACCGCCGGTTCCTGCAGTGATGTGACAGCTGTGCTGTTGTGTTCAGAAGGGTTCTGCCCAGACTGCCGGCAGAACAACCATCCTGAGGAGCTGTAGGAGGACAGGCACAAATGAAGGCTTTCCTGTCAACATTTAAAACCACTCATCATCACCTGAGACCTTCAAGAGGTTTTCAGGAGTTTCAGCTGATGTAGCCCCGCCCATTTTTGCTGTTTGTCATCAGATTTCATTCACTCAGAGAAGATTAAAAAAGTCTACACTGAATTCAGTAAAAAGCATAGGGAGCCAAACAGACGGATCATATGCTTACAGATAGAGCAGTTTGGTTCCTGCAACATCTGCATCAATGATGGAAAACTTCAGCGGAAAAAGTACAAAATGATCATCAGAGCTTCATTAACTGTTATGTGAAGCTACGCTCAAAACTCTGCTGCTGTTTTATTATCCTTGGTTTTTTTTTTAATAGTGTTATTACTCAGCTGTCACTTATTTTCTATTTGACGGTTTTATTTTTTCACAGTTTTAAACTTTGATTTGTTTTAACAGTTTGAGTTTGTGACCGTGTTAATGTGCCCAATAAAGAAACATGATTTGATTTAATGTGACATTTTCAAAATAAAAGTAGACCTGATAGCTCTAAAGTCGAATGATTGGCTCTGATCACAGTAGTAACATTTCCAAGACTCAGCTTTTAGTTGTAACTTTGATTTCTAAACTTTGGTGACAATTTAAAACTGAAAGAAGAAGGACAGTAAGAAGGATCTTTAAAACCTTTTCATCCAGAGTCTTCATCACTGTCTGAAGGATTGAACTCACAGCTGCATGGAAGCTAAACATCCATCCATCCATCCATCCGTTTTCTTCCGCTTATCCGGGACCGGGTCGCGGGGGCAGCAGTCTAAGTAAAGATGCCCAGACTTCCCGCTCCCCAGCCACTTCCTCCAGCTCCTCTGGGGGGACCCCGAGTCGTTCCCAGGCCAGCCGATAGACATAGTCTCTCCAGCGTGTCCTGGGTCTTCCCCGGGGCCTCCTCCCAGTGGGACATGCCTGGAACACCTCCCTAGGGAGGCGTCCAGGGGGCATCCGAACTAAATGCCCGAGCCACCTCAACTGGCTCCTCTCGATTTGGAGGAGAAGCGGCTCTACTCCGAGCTCCTCCCGGGTAACCGAGCTTCTCACCCTATCTCTAAGTGAGCGCCCAGCCACCCTACGGAGGAAGCTCATTTCAGCCGCCTGGATCCGGAACCTCGTTCTTTCGTTCATGACCAAGAGCTCATGACCATAGGTGAGTATTGGGGCGTAGATTGACCGGTAAATTGATAGCCTTGCTTTCTGGCTTAGCTCTCTCTTCACCACGACGGACCGGTACAGTGACCGCATGACGGTGGACGCAGTACCAATCCACCTGTCGATCTCACGCTCCGATCTTCCCTCACTCGTGAACAAGACCCCAAGATACTTAAACTCCTCCACTTGGGGAAGGAGCACTCCACCCACCCAGAGAGGGCAAACTACCTTTCTCCGGTCGAGAACCATGGCCTCAGACTTAGCGGTGCTGACCCTCATCCCAGCCGCTTCACACTTGGCTGCAAACCGTTCCAATGCATACTGGAGGTCCTGGCTCGATGAAGCCAACAGGACAACATCATCTGCAAAGAGCAGAGAGAAAATCCTGTGGTTCCCAAACCAGACCCCCTCCGGACCCTGGCTGCACCTAGAAATTCTGTCCATAAAAACTATGAAAAGAACCGGTGACAAAGGGCAGCCCTGCCGGAGTCCAACATGCACTGGGAACAGGTCTGACTTACTGCCAGCTATGCGGACCAAGCTCCTGCTCTGGTCATACAGAGACCGGACAGCCCTGAGTAAGGCTCCCCGGACCCCATACTCCCAAAGTACCCTCCACAGGACACCACGGGGCACACGGTCGAACGCCTTCTCCAAATCCACAAAACACATGTGGACAGGATGAGCGAACTCCCACGAACCCTCCAGCACCCTGGACAGGGTGTAGAGCTGATCCACAGTTCCACGACCAGGGCGGAAACCGCATTGTTGTTCTTGGATCTGAGGTTCGACTATCGGCCGGACTCTCCTCTCCAGTACCCTGGCATAGACTTTCCCAGGGAGGCTGAGGAGTGTGATTCCCCGGTAGTTGGAACACACCCTCCGGTCCCCCTTCTTGAAAAGGGGAACCACCACCCCTGTCTGCCAGTCCAGTGGTACTGTTCCTGACTGCCACGCGATGCTGCAGAGACGTGTTAACCAAGACACTCCCACAGCATCCAGATACTTGAGGTACTCAGGGCGGACCTCATCCACTCCCGGTGCCTTGCCACAGAGGAGCTTGTTAACTACCTCTGTGACTTCAGCTTGGGTAATGGACAGCCCTACCCCAAGGCTCTCAGCCTCTGCTACCTCAAGAGAAGGCGTGTCAGCAGGATTGAGGAGATCCTCAAAGTATTCCTTCCACCGCCCGACAATGTCCCCAGTCGAAGTCAGCAGCTCCCCACCTGCACTGAAAATGGTGCCTGCAGAAAGCTGCTTCCCCTTTCTGAGGCGCCGGACGGTTTGCCAGAACCTCTTCGAGGCCAACCGATAGTCCTTCTCCATGGCCTCACCGAACTCCTCCCAGGACCGAGTTTTTGCCTCTACTACAGCCTGAGCCGCAGCTCGCTTGGACTGCCGATACCTGTCAGCTGCCTCTGGAGTCCCACAAGTCAGCCAGACCTGATAGGACTCCTTCTTCAGCTTGACGGCATCTTTACTTCCGGTGTCCACCAACGGGTTCGGGGGTTGCCGCCATGACAGGCACCAGAGACCTTGCGACCACAGCTCCGAACAGCAGCAGAGACAATGGAGGTGGAGAACATGGTCCATTCAGACTCAATGTTACCAGCCTCCCTTGGTACCTGTTTGAAGTTCTCCCGGATGTGGGAGTTAAAGACTTCCCTGACGGAGGGCTCAGCCAGAAGTTCCCAGCAGACCCTCACACTACGTTTGGGTCTGCCAAGTCTTTCCGGCCTCCTTCCCCGCCATCGAATCCAACTCACCACCAGGTAGTGATCAGTGGACAGCTCTGCCCCTCTCTTTACCCGAGTGTCCAAGACACACGGCCGAAGGTCTCCTGAAACGACTACAAAGTCGATCATTGATTTCCTGCCGAGGGTGTCCTGATGCCACGTGTATTGATGGAAACCCTTGTGCTCAAACATGGTGTTTGTTATGGACAAACTATGGCTAGCACAGAAGTCCAACAACAAAACACCGCTCGGGTTCAGATCAGGGAAGCCGTTCCTACCAATCACCCCCCTCCAGGTGCTACTGTCGTTGCCCACGTGGGCATTGAAGTCACCCAGGAGGACAATGGAGTCCCCCGTTGGGGCACTTTCCAGTACCCCTCTGAGAGACACCAAGAAAGCTGGGTACTCTGAACTGCTGTTCGGCCCATAAGCCGAAACCACAGTCAGAGACCTGTCCCCCACCCGAAGGCGGAGGGACACAACTCTGTCATCCACCGGGGTGAACTTCAACACTTGGCGGCTAAGCTGGGGGCTCACAAGTAAGCCCACCCCAGCCCGCCGCCTCTCACCATGTGCAACTCCAGAATGGTAGAGAGTCCAACCCCTCTCGAGAGACTGAGTTTCAGAGCCCAGACTGTGCGTAGAGGTGAGCCCAACTATATCTAGCCGGTACCTCTCAACCTCTCGCACAAGCTCAGGCTCCTTCCCTCCCAAAGAGGTGACGTTCCATGTCCCAAAAGCCAAGTACCATTACCGGGGTTTAGGCCGCCGAGGCACTCGCCCTCGACTGCCACCCAAACCACATCGCACCGGCCCCTTCTGAGCTCTCCTGCAGGTGGTGGGCCCACTGGGGAGTGATCCCACGTTGATCGTTCGGGTTTTACCCGACCGGGGCCCGTGGGAGGAGCCCCGGCCACCAGGCGCTCGCCTGTGAGCCCCAACCCCAGGCCTGGCTCCAGGGTGAGGCCCCGGTAACGCCAATCCGGGCGACGCAACTGAATCTTTGATGTTTATTCTCATAAAGGGGTTTGTGAACCGCTCTTTGTCTGGCTCGTCACCCAGGACCTGTCTGCCATGGGAGACCCTACCAGGAGCCGAAGCCCCAGACAGCATAGCTCCTGGGATCACTCGAGCACTCAAACCCCTCCACCACGTTAAGGTGCCGGTTCATGGAGGGGGAAGCTAAACATGTTGCAGCAAAAGAAAAAAAAATCTGCTTTATATTAAATACTGGACAAACTTAAAAGTACTTAAAGGAAAACAGACGATGATCTGGCAAATGAAAAGTGAACAAACTGGTGGGACTACTTCATTGAAAGGGTATCAGATGCTGCAGAGTGTCATGATCCTGTGGCTCATCTTTAGTCAAATAAATCACTTCTTCAGCTCGGTTTAACAAAAAGGAGCTCAAAAGCAGGTTGGTTCTGATCCAGATGAAGGACAACATCATTCAGAAAACTCCAGGAAGCAGATTTCTTAGATTCTTCTCTTTGAAACATATAAAAAAAAAACAATCAAACAAAGTTTGGAATGACAGATAATGATGCCCAGGCGTCTGAAAGTTCAGTCAGAATACCACTAGAAAATTCCTTGTGAGTTTCTGTGGCTTCTGTAAACTCGTAGAGTTTTACAAAAAAGGAGGAGGACAATCATAGAGGGAACAATGAAAGTTTTCGTTCAGAAGTCATTTGCATTTTTGGGTAAAAATCGGTGTCGATGGATTTTTTTTTTTTTTTTTTTTGTTTAAACAAGGGGGCGATAGCATGTTACTGCCCTCTCCTGTTCATTGCTGTCACTGCAGCCGTTTGATTAATGCGATCAGCTACTTTCAATTGAAATGAATTTGTCTTTTGGAGAAAAATGTTTTAGAAAAACCTGCATGAAGCAAACAAACTACTTATTTTATACGGTTTACATATCTGGTTCAGTTTCATTTTTTTGTTTGTTTGTTTTTTGAAAGAGGATGTTTACATTTTAAAATCCAACAAATTAAATGTGTCACTTTTCACCTCTTTGCAGGTATTTTCTGTAACATTCTGACTAGACTCATTTGAACTGCTGAAATGACTTTTAAACAAATTATGGTTTCGAATTCAGTTTTTTTTCTGGCCCGTAATAACCTGAAGATGCTGTGTGGGTCAGGAAGTATTGTAAAGAAATAAAAATGTGTTTTGGTCAGAATGGCTGTGCCGTCATGGTAAGGCTTTGCTTCCGCCCATCTCCTGGTCTTCCTGCTGTGAGGAAGGTTGGACACGTGGAAGCCTGATTACCTAAGGAGGGATCGTTATGTTAATACCTGCCAAATAAGTGGATTAGCAGGGGGTCACTGTGGATTAGCCATTGGTTTTTGTTCAATCCTGAAGTGTCCCCTCCCCATACCCCATAATCTCTGTGAAATCCTGTAAAGCAAAGGCCCAGGACCACATGGGGCCAAGACACCACCCTGCTGTTGACTTCCTGGATCACGGAGAGCCACAAAGAGGAGGTCCTCCCCTGCGTTTGCTGCAGATGTTGCCACTTATTCGGGCCCCGTCACTGCTCTGCCTCTGCTCTCATCCCCGTCAAACAGAAACATCAAAGCTGCTGTTGCCGTGGCAACCCCACGCAGACCTCCTTCCCTCTTGGCCTCCATACAGGCTGGCCTCCCTAATTGGCTGGATCAGCCCTTCAAGGAGGATACCTGGCAGAGAACCAGAAGAGAGGGCATTCTGATTCAGATGTCTGCTCGTGGGTCGAGATGGGATGAAGATGTCTTTGAGCCAGGAAGGCCACATGACCTCAGATGAGGTGTGCCGTTCACACACACATCACAGATTGTGAGCTCATGCAGGGGAGGTGAAGGAGCAGCTGCGGAGGGAAGAGTCCAGCTTTTCTGGAGAAACTTTGGTTTCAGAGCAAAAAGAAACTGAAAGCTCCTCAGAACAAGAAACTTCACACATTATCTCTTTATTCTCTATTCATCATCTGACCGTGTAGAAATGAGGTGATGGGAGCTCTGCTGTAAATGCAATTTCCCCCAAGAAAACAAATGTATTCTGATTCAAAATGTTTTCAGCAATATCTGTAAATGATGTTTAATTCTTAGACATTGAAATCAAATGTAGAGACACTAAAAATGGTGTTAAACTAAGAAGGGGATTTAAATGTCTCTCCACCTCTTTGTGAAATTCAGCATTTATTCCACGAGGTGTCTGTGGATCAGCAGTCTGCAGATTGGTGGTTCAATTCCCTCTGTTTGACCCAACGTGTGAATGTGATCAAGTTTGTGTTTTGCTTTTGCTCAATAATAAAACCTTTTCAGCATTACATTCATTCCAGCTCACAAACAATCTCTTTGCAACTCAGCATTTAGAGGTCACTTTGACTAGTTTATGTTTCTCAAATAGTCTGTTTTTAATACCACTTCAGGAAATAATGATGTTTTTTTTCTTTTTTTTCACTATTTTTATTTTTACTTTATTATAAATGTACCTTATTGATACAAATATATGAAAAAACGTGTAGTGATTGTATTGTTAAAAGAAACCCACGTGCTAGTGTGATGATGTAATCACACTGCCTCCGTTGTGCTTGTCAATTGGTATGGGAGGAATAAATGAAGGGCATTCCGTCAGCAGGATTTGGGCTGCCATCGTCTTCTTCTGTTTCAGGGCTCTGATACATCCTACAAATATGTACTCAGGTGTAACACACCTGACGGCCGGTTCAGGGCTGAATGAGGCGGTTTGGTGAAGCCTTTAATCCCCCATGAGTCCTTTCATCACATTCATAACCTCACCACTTGTTTAATTCTGAAGGATTTGTTGTTTTCCTTTAAATTTGTTGGAGTTTGAAATGAAATTGAATGTAAATTAAAATGTAATTGATAACAAAAATCATTTAAAAATTGAGAATGTGCCAAAGCTAAATCAGGGAAACCACCTCCTAAAAGTTGTTCCACTTCAGTATTTCAGATGTTTCCATAAACGATTGAGTTTTTTTAAGCTTGTATGTTTCAGGAAACTGTTGTATGAAGTGAAATAAAGATTAGATTTTTTTTTAGTAGGATTTGAACCTGAAAGAAGGAAATTTGAAACTGAGTCCCGTTAAAACATGATCAGCTTCAAAGTGAGAGCAGAGAGGCTGCTTCATGGAGTCAGATGAGATTGTTGTTAAAGAATCTGAAAAAAGGAAAGGGTCATTTTTGACCAAGAGTCAGGAGCTTTACCTCCTATGGGACTGGGTTCTGCTCCTGCTTCCCGAGCTGGAAATGGAAGTGGCTGAGGAAATGACCCTCTGACAGAAGAGGAGCGCTCCAAGGCGCCCTGCAGCTAAAGCTGAGCTGCATTCATGTCTCCTCTGTCCATCAGTCAGAGGCTTGTTGAGCAGCAGATAGAGTTCCAGCTCTCATCGGGAGACAATGCGGGATAAGGAGAGCAGGTCTACTCTGCCTCTAAGCTGCTCATTAATTACTGAGATCGTTAATCCGGGGGGGTTATTGGGCGATCAGGAGTCTGTATGGAAGCCTGCGAGCGTCAGCTTTGAAGGAACTGTCAAACTTGGGTTTCTGCTTCTGTAGACAGGAGAATCATCTCCATCAATTCTGAGTGTGGTTCTGAAGACCAGCCACCAACACCCCAGAGGGCCTCTCTCTGTTTCCATGGTGACCCCGGAGGGTCTCAGCAGGGCATCAGGAAAACACAGTCAGGCCCGGAGGGGGCCGCCAAGGTGTGTGCACCTGATTACGCCATGCCCTCCGCACCATTAACACTGCAACATCATCTCACCGCACACACGCGCCTCCAGCCAGCACTTCTTCATTAGTTCCTATGATGCAACGCTAACCTGGCAACCAGACCTGTGGCTACTCCCCTGCTGCTCTCATGCTCTCATTGGATAAGTTCCCAGGGGTCACAGCCCTGTGCTGCCCAACCTCCCGACCCCTGCTGGCTCGCCATCTGTCCGGGAGTCGCCGCTCCGGAGCCGGCGCAGCCCACCAGGAGCAGCTGCCAACGCTGACGGAGGCGGCTAACCGGAGCCAGGATACTGTGGGAGGCGGCTTTAGCAGAGACGCTTTTAGCTCACCCTGCACTGAAGCAGCGACTTTGAAATGCATGATAATCTCCTGCCAGTCGGAGCCAAATGGAGGTCGTGAAAACGTGAATGTGTGGAAAAAGGACCATGTCAGGAAAACTGGACGGATACTGATGCTCTGCATCCATGAAGCAATAACTTAAATACAAAGCGGTTCAGAGCGAGGTGTCCAAACGTTTCACAGCACAGACTCATGGGAAGGGGCTCATTCATTGAGTGGAGGGGTCTCTCTTTATTTATTCCTCCTAGTCATCCATCACTAGTGTTTGGTTTCATATTCAAAGTGTTTCTATTCATTCCGGTAAGAGTTTGATGACGGATCAAACAGATTTCTCAACTTTAATTTAAAAGAAGATCAAATCAAAACAAATGTTAGAATAATTCAAGCTTCTTTTTCTGGGTTTATTTAAATCCTTTTAAAATAGATTTAACTTTATAAAAATGACAGAATGTAAAAAAGAAACTGTAACTTAAATATGATGGTTTTTAAATAAAGATTTGAGGATATTTTTTTGTTTTTTCTCTTTGTGGAGATGTCACCAATTCCTCAACACGCTTTCCATCCTCCATCATACTTTTGAAATGTGCAGAGGCGAAATGGGCCGCAGTCTGGACACTGTGCTTGGATAAAAACTGAGCGGGTCGGTTTATTTTATTAACCCTGAGGAGTGAGCGTTTCCATGGGAAGTGCTTCAGCTCCATGTTTCATGTCAGTGAAGGAAACTGTGGCTGACAGAGAGGACAGTTTGACAGTTTGTTTGAGCTGCAGTTAAAGCACAGAGGAGCTCCAACTCTGAAGAGAATACCGAGCAGCAAGTGCGCTGAATATTCATCACTGCAGTAATGCATGTGGCCTCTAAAGCTACGCTTCGCTGTCAGCAAATAAACCAATGACAAAGGCAGGGATTTTCAGAGAAAATTCAAAGCGTTAACCTTCAGAAAACAGAAACACATTATTCATTTAAGGCTTGTTGTTCTCTGTTATCTGAGAGATAAAGACAAAGGCATGGTCTGCGGAATAAACCTGACAGAAGCAGAAACATGCCGGCTTTTCTCTCAGCTTCAGCGCTGACTTTAATTCCAAAGATAATGTCCGATAAACCTTCGTTTGGCTGTCTTAACAGGTAATTAATGTTTTATTATTTAAATATATTCATAGTAGCAACTGATACTTATCGACCACTGACAGATGAGTCTCCTGTGTGTCCCCATTTGTCCAAATGTTTACCGGCCTATTGACTTTCTAGGGAAAAAGAAGAATTCCTTCAGGCTTTAGGAAGCAGAACCTCAGGAATTTCTAAATGTCTGAAATCTTTCATCATTTAAACAACAAGCAGAAAGATGCTACACTCCCTCAGGATCTTCATGATTTTCCTCCATCATGGTGCAGCTCAAAAATACTCTGGATACTCTTTAAACTAGTCATGGAGGTCTGTCGGAGGAGACACCATAAAAACAGCCCAGTAAAGACAGAAGACAGCAGGAGACGCAGTTTCATTCTCCTGCAGGTTGTAGAAAATGTTTTTATGTTTATCCTGAAGGCGCTTTATGAAATAAAATGTATTTATCAATACAAATCAGAGCACATTCACGGTGAAAGATTTGGTTCTGGTTTGGTCCAGTCTGGGTTCCTCTGGTGGTCCTCTTGGTTTGGCAGGTGTAGATGCTTATCTGAACTCCAGATTGGACGAGAGAACTCTGGTCCTCCTCAATACCGGGCTCTCTGTTCTGTTGTAGTATGGTTCACTTCAGCGTGAACGCAGATGGAGCTTCCAAAGGGAGGAGGAGAACCAACGAGAGCAGGAGAACCAACGTGAAGAGGAGAACCAAAGAAAGGGTAGAGAACCAACGAGAAGAGGAGAACCAAAGAGAGATGGAGAACCAACGAGAGGAGGAGAACCAACAGGAGGAGAACTAACGAGAGGAGGAGAACCAAC
>BSAI01000162.1:21867773-21889123 GCA_036245035.1 Adrianichthys oophorus | reverse complement strand
GAGGAGGAGAACCAACAAGAGGAGGAGAACCAAAGGGAGGAGGATAACCAACGGGGGGAGGAGAACCAACGAGAGGAGGAGAACCAACAAGAGGAGGAGAACCAAAGAGAGGAGGAGAACCAACGAGAGGAGGTGGTGTAGCTCCTTGTGTTTGGAGGAGAACCAAACATCCACAGCGAGAATCTGAAAAAGCAGGAATAATCAAGAAGCTCGGAAATGACTGCTGACCGCTTTTCTTCTTCCTGCTTTTTCCATCCTGGTCAGAACTCAGTTTGGACAATAGCGCCCCCCATGAGCAGTTGTTGGAGCTGCAGGATTTTTCCAGAAAGTTTAGTCTGCTTCAGTGACAACAGTTTTCTTTTGACGCGTAAAACACTTGATGAAGCCCCACAAAACCTGGAGTTTTCACTTTAAATCCTTGAAAGTGTTTGAGCGCAGCACAGAGTTGCAGTCTAAGTGTTTTACTTCTTACTCAGCACTTTGATGTGTCCATAAGCAAGGCACCTAATCCTGTGTTGCAAAAGTGAATTTGGTCACACCTAAAAGCTTTACAGTAAGGTATTTTAACATTCTTTTGTAAAATAAATTCAAACTTTTGAATTGAAAAAGGAAAAAAATCCTTTCATACAAATACATGAAAAAAGGCCGGACCGTCTCTGGCTAAATAAAAGACGGAGTGTGAGAATGTGCAGCAGCGTTCAACGTCTTCGCCACCGTACATCGGTCAAAATCTGGCCCAGCTCTCATTCAAAGCTGCGGCCAAATGCAAAAACACACTTTCACAAACGCACACTCACAAGCACACAGCTCCTTCTGTGGTGTGCAGCGGCCACCGCAGATAAGCTCCAATAAACAACAGACCTAGAAAAATAAATCCACCACCCTTTCTCTGTGTCCCCGGGGACAAGTATGGGCAAGAGGGCATCCAAAGAACGCCGCCTGTTACTGTAAAGCTTCTTGCCATCATATTGCGACACACAAACAGATGCACACTGATGCACACTAAACTCTCACAGATATGAATAAGAAACGGAGAGGGAGATCTGGATCCACTGGGAGGAATCAGCTCTTCTATTGCTGCACACACTCCTTTTATCTCATGGCTAATGAGGAGCAGATACACACAAACACTAACACACACTTGAGAGGCTTTGTGCGCACAAACACCTCCTCAGGACTGTGGTTTCGTCAGACCATCTCCCAGCGAGCGTCCCACTTCCAGAAGGACCATTGCTTGCATCATTATGTAACGCTCAGGCTGAATGTGGCCGGCATGCGTGCACACTTTGAACACTCAGCGTGAAGTGTTGTAACACTGCATGCTTTAATGAGTCTGTTCATGCAGATAAATTTGTGTTTGAGTATCTGTGTGAGAAACTGGATCTCAGCGCATTAATGTGGGTCTTTGCAAAGTAAGCACTTGCCACACGAGGAAATCTTCTCACAGGACCGAGGTGACGAAACTCAGGTCCACAAACCCGGTAAGTCGGGTCAGAAACAGCTTCTCCAACCTCCTGAAGACGATGTTCATCAATTGAACTAGTTTGTTAGAATCTTCTCCCTTTGAGCACAACAGACTCTTAGAATTGATTCGGGCCGAGAGGCGTCTGTGCTCTCTGTAAAAAAGTTAATTAAGAGAAAAATTCTCTCACCTCATAATCTTTAGTGCTGCAGCTTTTTGCCATCTGCAGATCAAGCACAGTCACCGCATCGGCCCTACGTTAGGAGTCAATTATGTTGAGGAAAAATGAACTCAAAGTAAATGAAGACGCTGGAATCTGCTCCCTGCTCCAAGGGGGTGTTGATGCAAGAATAAATTCAGAAGATCTTCAGCATCTTACACCGGATCATTGATGGAAGCCCGAATCCAGTCAACCCAGTCAGGTACAAGAAGCCCTGATTCTCTTTTACTCACAACCTTTATAGAACAGAGGATGTGCCCATCGCATGGCGAGCTCTTTCAGACAGCAAGCCCATGTGAAGGCAGTCTAGAAATGCCCCAAACTCTTTTTCTTTTCAAACTAGAACAACAAAGCAAAAACAATATTAAAATAGAAAAGAAACAATGCAAGTAATACCACAAACAATTGCATCACAGAAATACTAATAATGTTCAAAGTTCAAAAAGGGCTTTTGATGAAGCTAAAAGCTTGTCACGTCCAAGTCCCCTCTTTCTTATTCAGCCCAAACTCAACATACACAGAGGTCCTTGTCTATGCACAGAGTAGCATGAACACAAAACACAATCAATAGAACGAAAAGGACAGCAAAATAACCATTTTCTACATTACATATAGATCTATATTTACATACAGGGAATACATCCACGTATGCCTTCCCGGCCAGCATCTGGGGAAACCTATAATCATTTTATTCACAAACATAGCACACGTTATAAACTCCTGTTTGAGTGGTCCCACAGCCAAACTATTGGAATGACATCTAAAGCCTGTGCGGATGGACTTCCAGATCAAATTCCATGAACATCAACTTGTTAATTTGCTCTTCCGTATCCTCCTAACATGTTGGAATCTGTAAAAAACATTCTAGTACACCCTCGAGATACAGACTGGACACATTTATGAGGAACCTGAAAAACAATCTGCGGGACTTCATTTTCTGACAAATATATTTGATTTATGGGAGATTTCAGCATCACAGTAGAAACGTGAGATCTTCGTTAGCCCTGCTTACTCTAAATTCCTGGTCTTCTGTAAACTTTTGGACTTTGTCTCCATGAAGGAAAACTAAAAATAAAACATGTCATTTTAGATAGAATAGCCTTCTGTCATGGGAGCTTCTGACAGGCCAAGGGACAACTGTTTTCACTCCATCATCACTCGCTGGAGAGCTGAAGGAGGAGGAAAAGGGAAGCAGCAGTGAGGAAAGAAGGGAATAAGGATCCCTCAGGAGGAGAGAAAACTGAGAGACGGGACTTTTGAAGGAAAACAGGAGGAGGCAGAGACAGATGGAGGCGATCCGCTTGGATGAGAAAATTACGTGACCTCTTCAACTCTCCTTCTTAAAGAGGAAATGATTTTGTCAAATTTACATCAAAGAGAAACTATTTCTGAATTAGCTGCTGTCATGCTTCATATGCTTTAGTCTCCATCATGTGGTATCTTCTGGGCTCAGAGTAACGGTTTTCTGTTGTGTGGTTTAAGAAAAGAACTTCTGTTCCTCAGAGACGTTCGGGTATAGATCACACTGGGAGCTTAAATGATGGTATATTTTCAGTTTATTCAAAATTGAATATTTTCAGAACTTGATGAAAATGAGGTTTTTACACTTTGTCCTAGGGAATTAGAAGTCCCTTACATTTTGGTGGGATTATAATCAGACACATTGTAAAATCCAATTTCATCTGGTGTTGGATTAGGAGACTAGGGCCTTCCGTGCAGACGACATTTTTTTGCTGCAGTTTAAAACTGAAATTTAACTGCAGTCTTGAACTTCAGGAGATGCACTGAATGCAAAACACAGAATGGTTTCCCTGTGGTGCAAACATGGCAGTTCATCAGCTCCAAATCCACATTTATCTCCATCTTTGCAGAGGAAAACTTCGAACCAACGGTGGGTTTGTTCGGCACAGACAACATGTGTGTTCATGAGATTTATTTGAACAAAAGCGCTGACAGACTTGGGATGTTTATTCACCCTTTTAGGAGCAGGATCAGCTTCTGCATCTTTGTCACTCATCTGTGGCACTTGGATGGAGAACAGAAATCCAGGTCCTTGAAGGACAGACAGCTGATTCTCATCCCCTCTGCAGAATGTGGCGGATCATTAGGTCCACAGACGCACTGATGTTCGTACGAAGCCAGCACCATCTTTGGTTTGCATTTCTTTTCTTCCATGGGCAGAATGAAACGCTCTTTGTTCTTCTTCTTCAGGGTTTGTTGCTGAAGTTTTTCCGTTTTATCGGGAAATCAAACTGGCGGGTGATTTAGAGGCGATATGGAAAAGCTCACTGATGTGTTGCATCTTTCATCCCAGTGTGTGCCGTGCAGACTGATGCAATCAGCAGATATGGAGGCTGCATGTGCGTTTGCATGTGTGCAGGCTGGAAGTCTGAACAGTTTTGTGGAAGGAGCGCACACATGTACACGCTTCATAAATCAGCTTGTTATGATGCCGCATCCAAGTGAGGCAGCAGATCTCGGTCTCTCTTGGCTTTTGTCCTTTCGTTCTTCCATCTCTCCTCTCTAAACCTCTTCAGCGTTTCCTCAACTCTCCAGCCACAAGCTCACACGTGCAATTAAATCCCACTTATTACCCCCCCCTTCCTTCCCAAACAGTTTATTTTTCTTCACTTTCCATCTGTCCATCACAGACAGGAAGTGGGTACTTTAGCTGAAAGAAGACTAGCTGATGGAGTTAACGTCCATTATCTGACCATTTACAGGAGGAAAGGAGGAAGTGGAGGAGGAGGAGCGCCGCAGCCGCACAGAGATGTGAGCTGCAGAACAAAGCTAGCATGTTTGGTTCATGATGGCGGCGCGGGGGGTTGGCGGAATGAGAACCTGCTGTGAGCTGAAGCTGGTTTGAACTCAACATTTTAAAGAGTCAAGTTTGATTTTCTATTAGAGTGCTGCAGGAAAAATCTGACAAAGGATGGATAGCATCCATCATTGTCAGTTTGAAGCAAAACCCGTGAAAAAAACCAACCAACCCATCACTGTGGGGACACATGAACACACTGGGATTTTAGAGTCACTGGTATGACCTCACAGTGGAACTGAACCTGCAACTGAACTGAGACCACTAAACCTAAGACTCTAAGAACTCTGGTAAACAAATAACAAAAAAAGAAAAAAAAACATCAGTACCTGGGATAATTTTTCTGGTTAGTTCAAATATAAAAACAAGCTGACCTAAGTGTTATGTCTCTGAAAAGATGGTGTTTACAATCAATCACACCCACTGGCTCTGTTACCATATAAAGCAAGCTTTTTAATCATTATTTTTTTATTTAGGAGTTAATCAAACTCTTGAGAGGAACAATGTTTCAAATGTATGCCACTAGATTTCACCGATATGTGGACATTTTGCTGTTATTGTTGTTGCTATTTATTGTTGCTATTGAAATGTTTTATCAAAACTTCTGCTAAATAAGAGTGAAAGCCATTCTGGATCTACTGTGTCAAGCAGCTTTGGGCTTAGCAAGTGTGCACTGGATTATTTGTAAAACAGCTTTATTTTAAAGCTGTAAAAAAATAAAACAAATGCAGAAACCGGCTGGTAAACACTGGCGTGCGTTCATGGTAACGGAAGAGCTGGTTTACAGGGAGTCTAAATCTTTACAAACAGCATGGCAGATGATGCAGACATCCAGTTTATACGGAGATTATGCCCAGATTAAAATATATGTAGATAATCCAGCAAAAACAGCAGACAGAGCAGCAAGAAGGGTGCATTAAGGAAAGCCGGACCGGCTCTGGGTTGGTTAATCTGAGCCTCTGAAAGGGAGATGCTTTTACTGCGAAGACTAAATGTGTGCTATAAAAGAGCCCAGCTGGTTTACTGGAGCAGACAGAGGGTGTTAAAGGCCAGCCCGTCTGCTCCTTCATCACTGTGTCTGAAGAGCTGCAGATCCCAACAATCAGCAATCAGTCACACGGCTGAAGGATCCAACAGCAAACCACCATGTGCTAACAACACAACAGGCTAACGCCACACCTCTCACTGCTCCAACAAATGTGTGTGTTAAAAAAAAACTGAATATCAGAAACTGACATTTCACCTCTAAACTCACAGCAGTTTGATAGAAATGTTTTCATGATGGAAAATCATTTACATCTGAATCTGACGGCAAATGTTGGAAAAGAAAGCACCGAGGAAGCAACACAAACAAACACACAAACACAGTGTATGTGTCTGCATGTCATTTGAGTGTGTGTGTGTGTGTGTGTTAGTATGTATATTTCCATGTGTGTGTTGATGTGTTTGTCTATGTGTATGTCTGTGAGTGTGCCTTTGTGTTTTGTGTGTTTGGGTGTCTGTGTTTGTCTGTGTGTGTTTGGTGTGGTAGTGCATTTGTTTCCATGTGTTTGTGTTTATGGTTCTGCATGTGTGTGTTTCTCCATCTGTGTTTTTCTACGTGTGTGTGTGAGTCATTCTCTCTCTCCTACAGAAAAAGACAAAAGTGACATTTAAAGTGAAGCTCTCTCTCCCTGCTCCCTCTCTGCTTTTCGTTAACCTCGTTTACTTTAATTGGCTGAAGTGCTAACGAGGCGTTCAGAGCTGAAGCAGAACAATGACATCAGTAAGAGGAGCTGGGATGTTTGACGATGAAGCTAAATGAGTGTCTTTATTTATACCTGAGGGAGGCTGTAGCCATTAAACACTGAAATAACCTCATTCCTGTCATTTACCATCATCTCTGCTCGTCCTATCCACACATTCATGTCTTCATAAAATAGAATCTGGGACATCCTTACAGATCTTAGTTTATGTGCCCTAAAGACTTGAATGAGGTGTTTCTGATGTGCAGCACAGATCTGAACAAGCTTAGAGAGTCAATGAAACAAACCTGAGAGAAACATTCATCCAACCGAACCACACCTATAAACCGGTGCTCTAATCCAGATTATCCAAGAATTTGTTGATTTTACCAGCAAAGTCTGTTTTATTGGTTTGAAAACAAAATCCCATTCTTTATCTGATTCACAACAATTCACTTTTTGTTAAAGCTTTTCTTGGTCTGAACAAATGTGACCCTCAGATGCTGTCGCCAAGGCAACCCAGCAAAGTTCAGGTCGGTTGAGTTCGCACAGTTTGTTTTTAATACCATTTCTTTGTGTTTTTCAAACCAAAATTCTTAAAAACTGTGGAGATGCAGAAAATAGGTTTCAGATTAAAACAGAACTTCAATTTGTGAATAATGAGAATACACGTGATTGTAAAATTGTGATGTAAACATCAAACCAGGCAGCCAGCATAGTTTTTACTAAAAAAAGTTCCCCCGAAGACCTGAACCCCTTCCTCACCTCCTATGAACCCCCCACCAGAGCACCATCCAGGCTTTGTCACAGCTCAGGAAACCCTGCAGAAGCAGCTCCATGTATGGTCAGGCTTTCCGATGCTCTGATCTTGACATACAGTTTAGATGCTGTTCTTTTCTTAAACATTTATTGTTTTCAAGTGTTGTGCATTCATGTCAAATATACCTACTATGTACCTGGATGATCAGGAATGTTCTAAACCAAGTATTCACGGATCAATCAGGTCATTGAACAACAGGGGAAAACTAAAGATGGAAGGCGCCATGTAAAACAATTCATCTATTACTGGTTTAAACAAACTGCCTGGATCCTCCTTCTGTTCTGCTCACATGGGGTTCTGAACCGCTGTCAATATAAATCAAACTGTTTTGTAAAAAACAAGTTCATCCCAGACGGTTTGGTTCTCCTGATCATTAAAGGCTGCGTTTAAAGGGATTTTCAGAACACACCAGTGTTCTGGAATAATCTTTATCGACATCTAGAACAAATGTTCTGTCAAAATATATAGAATTATTTAGAATATATAGATGAAATGAGCTTATAAAGTGTTTGAGCTTACATCACTCTAAAGTCCTTCAACATCATGCAGAGTTTCTATGCAGCAAGACTCCAAAAGTTCAGTAAATGCCGGATGTTCATCAGCTGCCATCAGTGAGACAGACGGCGTGCCGTTAGGACAGACAGCAGATTGTCGTGTTAGCGCGCTTCCTGTTAGCTTCCCTCAGTGCGTCTGCGGCTGCAGCTAAAAGTATGATTTACATCATTGGAGAGTTCATTTGTGAAGATGTGATTTTGTTTCATACTGATCGTGTTGCATGCTGGGAGGTCACATACCTCTTAACAAAGGTAACACCCAGCACAGGGAGTTATGGGAATTGGAGTCAAAGGGGACATGAGCCTCCCTCCTGAGTTGCCTACAGAAAACTGTTTGTGTGTGATCTCCAGCTTTGTGAGTTACTGCTCCCCTCTGGGTTGATGGATGGATGGAGGAGGTGAAGAACAACAGAACAGGGAAGAGACTAAAGGTTAATCCAGAAGAAGTTGGGCTGCTCCACCTCAGTGCGCCAGCGGCCTAACTTCTTCTAGATGAACTTTTAAAGTCCAGTTTCCCTGAAGAACAGAACCCTGTGAGAACATGGCCTGGATGACTGAGGATCTTCACAGACAGAAGGGAAGAAGAAACAGTCCATCTTACCGTTTTCCGGGTGTTCCATCTCGCCGATGCTGCCGTCAGGTGTGGTCCTCTCGTAGTGGTCCTCTGGCAGAGCCAGGGGCCCGATCCGCGGCCCGGACGATGACTTGGAGCTAGGGGTCTCCGACTCCTCCAGGCCGCTGTCGTAGTAGCTGTGCTGGGATGCATCCTGCAGATCCTGTGCCTGATTGGACGTGGAGAAGGTCACCCGGCGGTGAGGAAGCTGTGATCATAGGAGGAGAGGATGCCGTTTAGTTTGATGATGAAGCAGTTTGACTCCAGACGTCCAGAACAAACCAGACTCATGGAGAAGGAGACGCATCGCTGCAGCTCCATCTACAACAAACGGAGAAACTTAAAGCTCCTTTTTCTGACTGAGCATGGTCTGCTGAAAAAAAATCATGGTTTAGCAAAAAGGTATAAAACATACTCACAATGAAGAATTCTATTCACATGATGACTTTACTGAATGCAGTCTGCAAACAATCATTTAATATGTGACAAGCGGCCTCCTGGTGGGTCTACAGCCGCAGCTGAAGGCCTGCTCATGTATTGCCATACTCTGCATTTATCTCCTCAGCTCTAAACATCTGGACATTGCATACATTAACTGTAATGCTTTACAGCAATGAATGTATTTTAATGCAAAGTGTTCAGACTCTGTTTCAGTGTCATCTGTAGGCGGACTGTTCAAGACAAGAGTTTCAGGCTACTGGAATCATTTAATGGTTTGGGCTAATTCTTTCAAACATTTTAGTTTTACAAGAGCCAACGGCTGCAGGTCCACAAAAACACAAAGCTTTCTGCGCACATATTTACAGCACAAAGAAGTAGGCCTACAAACATGCTTTTTCTGAATATTCAGCCGTGACGCCCACCTGAGACCCTGCAGCGCTCCATCAGGTGGGTTTGTCAGAGCAGAAGCAGCCGTTTATTCCTGCATCTCTCTGTGTATTTCTGGAGGGCAGAGGGATTCAAACCCTCATATTTATGGACCGAGCTGTTGGGATCCAAGTCCTGCGAGTAACCTCCAGCACACTCTGTCACAACACAACCCACTGCTTGTTTGCTGCCCTTTTGTGTGTCTGCTCGTGTTTGTTTGTTTGCTGAAAATAGAAGCGCCATCTCAGCAGGTCGCGGTGTGGAAAGCAGAGCGAATCGAAGGCGAGGGAAAACAAAGATCAACTGACATCCAGAACAACCCGAGTTTGGCCACCATCCTCCACCTGCACCTCATCTTCTAGTGCTCAAATTCTAAGCTACAAATCCAGCCATTTTCTGAACCCGCTGTTTCCAGTTTGGGGTCATAAGGTCATAAGCTTCCAAGCAATTATCAGACAAAAACAAGGGTTGATGAAATGACACGCTTTCGACACGCTTGTTCTAATTTAACTGACAAATTCCCCCCAAAAACGGCCCTGCAGGAGCTGCATTTAAGCTACAGTAAAATAAAATATTATTCAATGCAAATGACTTACAAAGCTAAAAAAAAAAGAAAAAAAATGCCTTCCACAAAACCAGAAAGCAAATATTTTCTAAGAAAACAAAACACAATAAACCACCTTAAAGACAACACAGAACAGAGGGCATTTCAGTCTGTGGGGTGAAGGTGCACAATAACGTGGAGGAAAGAATACAAATGAGTAGAAATGTTACACAGTAAAGTACACAACATTTTGGAAACGTATGAATCAAAAAATAAGAAATATAACGGAACGATGTATGGAAAATCACAACATTTTTTATGCCTTGATGCTTTTTTAAAAATAATGTGTTTTGTGTGAATGTCAATAAGTACATGTTTAATATGTATAAAAGTCTGCATAAAATATCATAAGACTGAGGGTGGAAATTTATAGGATTTTTCTTCGACTTACTCCTTTTTCAAGCATTTCCTCACTTTGTATTGATTGTGTTTTTATTGAACTAATTTATTTGTGTTGGAAAATAAAAGGAAATCATATATTAATAAGGTATAAGAACTAAAATAGAGACATTTTAGATGACAACATACCTAATAGAAAGCCAGATAAATATCTTACAGTGGAATTAAGTTGGAAATTTAAAAAACTAAATCCGACACTGGAGGAAAATCTTTTTTAAAGTAGTTGAAAAAATGATGCACAAAACAAAGTGAACAAAAAACCAAAATGCCACAAAACAGCTAAAATGAGGACGATTGGCTCTATTATATGTTATAATGTTATTCAGCCGTATTAATACATAATGTAAGTTAGCCCTTTTTAAGCTGTGAATATTCCGCGTTTCAGCCCTCCAAACTTGGAGCAGATGAAGGTCAGTAATTAAGGATTCAAGGAAAAATGCCTCATCATGGCCTCTTCCTCCAAACAAAACTGTTAGTTCTGCTCTTTGACGGAAGTTTCTAATAATTTCTCCAGCATTCAGCCGTCTACGGGCGCAGTGCACACGTGCACTTTCATGTAAAACAAGAGGCCATGATGAGCCGTTTTTCCTTGAATCCTTAATAAGTGACCTTCATTACCACCAGGCCACAAATATGCTGTTAAATCCATCCTGAGCTGAGAGGAGCAGGAGGAGATGAAGAGGCAGGATAAGGAGTGTGGCTTGAGACTGATAAGGAAGCCAGGTTTTCTCCTGTTCCTCCTGCTGCTCCAGCTCCCACAGGAGGAGACGGAGGAAGAGGATGAGGCGCCTTCAGTGGGCCACATTGTTCGGAGATGATTAAAAACCAGCGAGAGGACGCATGCAGGACGCCTCACCGGGTGTTTGTCAGCCGAGACACGGAGACGAAGATAACTCAGAGTGTGTGTGTGTGTGTGTCAGATCCTCATTACCTCCCTCTGTGGGAGATAAGAGTGTGTGAGGCGGCATTGTGCATGCTTATAAAAGTCTGTCCTTATCAAGTATGCACGCACACACTACCAAATCAACACACGACGAGAGCCAGGCATAACTCCACAAGCCTGTGGAAGATGGAGGAGTGGGTGAGGAGGAAGGAGGCTGCGAACACATAACAAATGTATCAGCAGATTCTGTTCCATGAGGAGAAACCAGCGCAGGACCTGGACAAGCACCGCTGGGATGAATTATTCCACATTTCTCCAGAGGGTTTGGTCCTGCGGGGTCATAGAGCACTTCACCTCATTACTGGGTCCCTTCTGACCCACCAGCCACTCTGTCCGCTGACGGTTACCAAACATTCAGCTTCTTCATGCTGCAAAGGCCAAAAACGAAACAGCATTTGATTGTATCCAGAGGCTGAACATAAGGAGAATCAGGCAGAGGCCGGCACCAGGAATTCACTGAGGTCTTCTCCCACAAAGATGAATGATTTCAAGAAATCTCATCAACACTGCCATCAGAAATGTGGTCACATTTCTGAAAGTGGAAAGTTTGCTTTTCACAGAGAACTTTTGTTTGCTGCGGGTGAATGTTTGGTGATGCGTGTGCAGCGGTAACTCCAAAAGTTTGAGTTTTGGATTCATTTGATGTTATTGTGGAGGAACAGTCCATTTTCTGCAATAACTGCATACACTCTCAGAGAGAGGCTAAGATGCACAACTGAAGCTGTGGAGCTGCAGGTGGAGAAGGAGGAAGTGCACATGTTCACCAAAAGCGCTGCCCTGGAGCCAAAACAAAAGTTCCTGCCCCCCCTCCACCCATGTCCCTGAGCGAAAGTCGCTGCGGGCGCTGCTGTGTGAGAGAAACAGAGATGAACCAAGCCAGCAGGTACATGTGTCAGAGTGTTTGCACAGGTACAGTATGCGCTGTGCTCCTGAACCCGGCAGCACAACATCTGGCTGCAGAAGCACGTATGATGAGCTGCCAGCATCCCAGGCTTGTCAGCCTCGTCCACCATCTCCTCACTCCGAGCCGCACCGCTGCAGAGCGTTTGGTTATCAGGAAAAGTGTATTTATCAAACTCAGATAGGTGCCTCCTGCAGCTCTGAAGAGTCCAGATAAAATCCAGAAAGCTCGGAGTGATCGAGTCCAATCACTGATAACAGACTTCGATCGCAGAGCAGCAGCAGCAGCTCACAGATGGCAGCTTTGTGTCTCTGTCTCCAGTTCCTGCATGAATCTTAATGAAGGCACTGCAGCAGGGAAATGAGTCTGACACACTATGCAAAGCACTCATGATGCAGCTTTTCAACATGAGAGTGTGCTTATGTGGTCCAAATAAACCTGGAGGTAAAACCAAAACACAAATGAATACAAACTCATTAAGGAAACATTCAAATCTCTCATTCTTTTCTTTCCTCATTCTGCCTTGAAATAAGAACTTGATTGGGATCAGTCCGCATGAGAAAATAGTCCCCAGCCCTGGACTTCTGTCAGTTCTGAGTGAAGCATCTGCAAAGAATCTACAGTGAATACTGATAGGAACAACTGCAAACGTGAGCAAACATGGTAGATAACGGCTGGATGGTCCAGGAGGAGCACCAAAACATCAGAGGAGTCAAGGCCGCAACGCTAAACATAAACAAAACCACCTAAGACAATCAGGTTTAAAGGCAAACAGGATTACGGCTCTGACTTTTGATCCTCACATCTACACTCTCAACCTGAACGCCTCACACACCATCCTGAAGGATGTGAAGGGCCAGAGATGAGAACAGAGTCATGAAAAACATCAAATGATCTTATGAGTCAGTAGAACTCAGAAAGTCAGGAAAAAACAGGGAATAGATGGTGGTCGGTGAGGCCTTTCTGATTTGAACCAGAACCAAACCAGACCTTCAGATGGACTTGTGGGGTTATGGACCCAGGACATTTGTTTTGTTTTTTTGTTGGGTTCCACTTCCTGTTTTATTTTGTTGCTGGTTGTTACTTCCTGTGTTCTCTCCCTCCTTATTGGCAAACCTGTTTCCATTTACCTCATCCCCTCCTCCTGTTATAAGTCTTCGTCTCCCCTGCACTGGTTGTCGGATGGTCTTTTGTACCTTCATGAGTTTGTGTTCAGTTTCTTGTGAACCTTTCTCAATTAAACAAGAGAACTTTGTATTACGAGTGTCGTCTGCATCTGTGTTCACACGTCAACCCTGACATTACCATCTGACCTTAACATGGACACAGCAGACGCGGAGACGTTACGGGCACTACTCCGCCAGCAAGAGGAGCAGGTTGCTTGTCTTCGTCAAGGGTTGCTGGAGATGTCAAGCCGTCAGGAGCGACAATTTGCCGCGTTGGGTGAGCGTTTCGAACAACTGGCGGAGCGGGTCCAACATCCACCGTCTTTCCCCTCGCCACGCCCATCGTCTTCCATGCCGGTCCAGGGGACCTTGGATGGAGTTCCTGTCGCTCCTGCTGCACAGCTGGCCCGCCCAGAGAGGTTTTCCGGGGACTCCGGGGACTGCCGGGCCTTTATTACCCAGTGTGAGCTCCACTTCCAGTTACAGGCTCCTCACTATCCTACGGAACAAGCCAAGGTGGCCTTCATTATTTCTCACCTTACTGGCAGAGCCGGAGCATGGGCTACCGCCGAGTGGCAGCGTGGAGCCCCTACCTGCGCATCTCTCTCGGCTTTCCTGGAGGCTTTCCAGCAGGTTTTCCATTATACCAAGCCAGGCAGAGAGGCAGCTCGTGCGCTTATGAGATTAAGACAGCGGGACAGAAGGGCAGCTGACTATGCCATAGAGTTCCGGACCTTGGCCTCCACTAGTGGATGCGACACTACTGCGCTCACGGACGCTTTCGTGGAAGGACTGTCCGAGGAATTAAAGGACAGACTAATCTCGCTGGAGTTACCAGCCACCTTGGAACCTCTCATCGCCCTGGTTATCAAGATTGATAACCGTTTACAGGACCATAAGGAGGAGCATGACAGGATGGTTCCCCGCCAACCTCGCCGGCCCACCAACTCACCTGACTGTGCTGTTTCTCCCGCAGAAACCCCGTTGCAAGTGCAGGAGGAACCCATTCAGCTCGGACGGGGCAGACTGTCTGTTTCCGAACGACGGCGGCGGATGGCGGCAGGTGAGTGCCTTTACTGTGGTAAGCGGGGTCATTTCTGCAGGCAGTGCCCAAACACCTCTGCTCGTTCAGTAAGAGTGGGCGCGCTGACGAGCGGTGATTCGGCGCTCACCATTCCAAAACCTGCTTCCTGCTTTTTACTGATTCGATTAATGTTTCATGGGAGGGGGGTTTCTGTCAAAGCTTTAGTGGATTCAGGAGCAGAGCAGAACCTCATGGACGCCGAGCTAGCAAAACAGGTCGGTCTTAAGTGCGAGTTGTTGCCCCGTCCATTACAAATGGTCTCCCTTAACGGTCAAGAGGTAGCCTCAATCTCTTATATCACCGAACCTATTCATCTTATTTCAGGTAATCACCACGAGATTACCCGTTTTTTCGTCTTTTCCTCCGCCCAGAACCCACTGGTTCTGGGTTACCCCTGTCTTATGGCGCACAACCCAGTCATCGACTGGCCCTCCAGTCGGGTCTCCGGCTGGAGTGAGAGATGTCACACCACCTGTCTGCGCTCAGCTCGGCCTCCTGGGGAAGACCCCGCTGTCCCAGTAGGGCGGCCGCCCTCACCTGACCTATCCGGGGTACCGCCGGAATACCACGACCTAGCTGAGGTGTTCTCCAAATCACGAGCTCTCTCCTTACCGCCTCACAGGCCTTATGACTGCGCTATAGAGCTTCAACCTGGCGCTACCTTTCCTAAGAGCAGGTTATATAGTTTGTCTAAACCTGAGAGGGAGGTCATGGAACAATATATTGCTGAGTCTCTGAATTCTGGACTTATCAGACCGTCTTCCTCGCCAGTGGGGTCCGGGTTTTTTTTTTTTTTTTTGTTGGGAAGAAAGACGGGTCTCTCCAACCATGTATTGATTATCGGGGGCTAAATGCGATTACTGTCAGAAACAGTTACCCCCTGCCTTTAATGAACTCAGCATTTGAGGCATTGCAGGAGGCCAGGATTTACACCAAACTGGACCTTCGCAACGCCTACCATCTTGTGCGCATCAGAGCCGGTGACGAATGGAAGACCGCCTTCACCACTCCTCTAGGACATTTCGAGTACCTGGTTATGCCGTTTGGCCTCTGTAATGCTCCTGCTGTGTTCCAGGCAATAATAAATGATGTGTTACGTGACTTTTTACATCGTTTTGTTTTTGAATATTTGGATGACATTTTGATTTTTTTCCAGGGACGCCAGCGAACATCGGCGGCCTGTTCGTCTGGTGCTCCAGCGGTTACTGGAGAATAAATTATTTGTGAAGGCGGAGAAGTGAGTTCCACTCTCCGTCTGTTTCATTTTTGGGGTTTGTGGTAGCAGAGGGTGAGGTGAGACCCGATCCAGCTAAGGTGAAAGCGGTGGTGGAGTGGCCTACACCTGCTAACCGGAAACAATTACAACGGTTTCTGGGGTTTGCCAACTTCCTCCGTCGCTTCATCCGTGGCTACAGCTCGGTGCCGCGCCCCTCACGGCTCTCACCTCTACATCTTCACCGTTCGTCTGGACGGAGGCGGCGGAGGCCGCTTTCAACAGGCTGAAGCAGCTTTTTACCTCTGCACCTATCCTGGCCCAACCTGACCCCCTTCCAGGCAGTTTATTGTAGAGGTGGATGCCTCTGATACGGGGGTGGGTGCGGTATTGTCTCAGCGAGGGGGATCTGACGGTAAGCTGCGCCCTTGCGCTTTCTTCTCCCGCCGGCTTACTCCGGCGGAGCGGAATTATGATGTGGGTGATAAAGAATTGCTAGCCATTAAGCTAGCTCTTGAGGAGTGGAGGCACTGGTTGGAGGGGTCAGCTTCACCGTTCCTTGTCTGGACAGATCATAAGAACCTGTCATATCTGCGTACTGCCAAACAGTTGAACTCCAGGCAGGCACGGTGGTCTCTATTTTTCAACCGATTTAACTTTGTGGTGTCCTATCGTCCAGGTTCTAAGAATATTAAACCGGATGCCCTCTCCCGACAACAGGAATCGGCTGTGTAAGACGGCCAACCAGCCTCTATTCTTCCTCCCTCCTGTGTGCTGGGCGCTCTCTCCTGGCAGCTGGAGAGGGACATTAAGGCTGCCCAAGTTCAGGAGCCGGACCCGGGAGGAGGTCCTCCTAATAAACTGTTCGTCCCCAGCTCACTCAGGTCCCAGGTTCTCCAGTGGGCTCATGCTACGCGACTCACCTGCCACCCAGGAATCCGCAGGACTGGCTCTTTTCTGCGTCGCCGTTTCTGGTGGCCCAGTATGACCAAGGACGTCCGGGACTATGTTTCAGGTTGTCTGGTTTGTGCCCAGAACAAGGTCAGCACACACCTGCCTGCTGGACTCTTACACCCATTGTCCATCCCGGGTCGGCCTTGGTCACACATTGCTCTGGACTTTGTTACCGGCCTACCTCCTTCTGCCGGGAGAACCGTTATTCTGACTATTGTGGACCGTTTCTCTAAGGCAGCTCATTTTGTGGCTCTGACCAAACTCCCCTCCGCTGCAGAGACGGCTAGATTGATGATAAAACATGTCTTCAGGCTGCATGGCATCCCCACGGACATGGTGTCGGATCGTGGTCCTCAGTTCATCTCACAAGTCTGGAAGGTGTTCTGTGGGGCTTTCGGGACTACTGCCAGCCTGTCATCTGGTTTTCACCCACAGACTAATGGTCAGGCGGAACGGACTAATCAAGACTTGGAGGCCGCTCTCCGGTGTATCTGTTCCCAACGCCAGACCTCCTGGAGCTCCTTGTTGCCATGGGTGGAATATGCGCACAACTCCCTCACCTCGTCTGCTTCTGGTATGTCCCCATTTGAGTGCTCTCTGGGATACCAACCCCCCCTGTTTCCCGAGCAGGAGACGGAGGTGGCCGTTCTGTTGGTTCAGCACCTATACCGCCGCTGTCGGTGTGTTTGGCGGGAGGCTCGGGCGGCCCTGTTGCGTTCGGGGGCTACCAACAAGAGGCTGACTGATCGTCGACGCACTCCGGCACCTACTTACCTACCTGGCCAATCCGTCATGCTGTCCACCTCACACATCAAGCTTCGGACAGAATCCAAGAAGCTGTCCCCCAGGTACATCGGTCCTTTCGAGATCCTGAAGGTCATCAATCCTGTGACGGTCAGGCTGCGTTTGCCCAGGTCCTTGCGCATCCACCCGGTCTTTCATGTATCTCAGCTGAAGCCGCATGTTACGAATCCCCTGCAGCGGCCTTCCTCTCCGCCACCCCCTCCCCGCATCATTGATGGCCAGCCGGCCTACACAGTCCGTCGCCTGCTGGACGTTCGGTGACGGGGACGTGGTTTCCAGTACCTGGTGGACTGGGAGGGGTACGGGCCTGAGGAGAGGTCCTGGGAGCCTGCTTCGCGGATTCTGGATCCTGAGCTCATCAGGGACTTTAATCGGCGGCACCGGGACAGGCTTTCCCCTGCGCCAGGCGGCGCACCTTGAGGGGGGGGGTACTGTCGGGTTATGGACCCAGGACTTTTGTTGGGTTCCACTTCCTGTTTTATTTTGTTGCTGGTTGTTACTTCCTGTGTTCTCTCCCTCCTTATTGGCACACCTGTTTCCATTTACCTCATCCCCTCCTCCTGTTATAAGTCTTCGTCTCCCCTGCACTGGTTGTCGGATGGTCTTTTGTACCTTCATGAGTTTGTGTTCAGTTTCTTGTGAACCTTTCTCGATTAAACGAGAGAACTTCGTATTACGAGTGTCGTCTGCATCTGTGTTCACACGTCAACCTTGACAGACTGCAGCCAATCAGACACTGACAGACCTCAAATGTTTCTATTGTAATGGAGGGCTTATTTATCTCTTTTCAAGCAAATCTGAGTGTAGATAAGTTGTATCTAATGCTATAAATAGACGTTAAAAGAAAACAAAAAACAAAACAAGAAAAAAAACAATTTTTTTGGCAGCAAATTGTAACCCAACCAGGCCAGTGAGGCTCACATGTTCAAAGGGGCCAAAGGCTTCAGTGAAAGCCAGAAAGTTCTAATAAGGAACCCAGACCAATCTCTGCTTTTGGACCAATCTAATGTGTGAAAACCTGTGAGAAGATCCAGTCTGTTCCTACATTTACCATGGTGCGTTTGGAGGCAGAGACATGTCTCTGTCTGCTCTGGATTTACATAATCTTCACTTCACATGTCAGGGGTGCGTGCTTCTGTTTGCCGCTGACAGCGAGTCATTCCCACGCCCAGATTTCCTGTGAATCTCCAAACAAGTGGGGAAACTTTGAAAAGCAGAGAGACGCAGCAGAAAGTGGGATGAAGGGGTTTCCAGCTGACAGCTGTGGTATGTTAATCCCTGAAACCTCCTCTTCCTCCTCCTGCACTCAGGAATGCTGAAGCAGGTTATAATTGGCTCCAAGCGAGGGAAGATGAAAGACTGAGGGAGAGGTGGAGTGATGAAGACTGATGGAGATGCGCGGCTGTCCAGCCTTTGAGGAGCTGAACTTCAATAAAAGACACAAGTGTTGTGAAGACTGAGAAGGTGGAAAAACACCGCTTTCAGGTTCACGTCAGAAAGACCTGAAGAATGAAAGGTTGACCAGTGGAGTGAAGATGTCTGGTCCTGAAATAATCTCATCACACCTGTTTGACAAGAGCATCAGACAAGCACCAACCAGACACACCCCCACTGCTAGATATATAAAAGCATGAGAAAACCAAATGAAAGTTGAAAGATCTGTGTTCAAAGATCAAATAAGAATTCATTGTGAACTGTGGCATTCTCATAGCATGAGTGATGAAGAAGCAACATCAAGAACGAAGTCTGTTTTTCTCTTATTAGTAGTATTTTAAAAGCACTTTCCAATTGTTTTATTATTTAAAAGTAAAAATAAAAATTATTGGGAAGAAAAAGAATGAAGGTTTATGAAAAATAATCACTCGTGGATTTCATTTTGGGTTTTTGTCAGTTTCTGTAAATGTATGCATCAAAATGCTGCTTCTACATTCAATCACTTCCTGTTTGGCTAAAGGACCTAATCAGAGATAGAGCTGTCCGTCTTTGTGCCTGTTCTCTTCTGCTTTCTCTGACCAGAAAGAGGTTAAGCTTTAGGTTTTTTTAAAACTGGCACATGTATCTGTTACGATTTGTTTTCTTTTGTTTTGTTTTTCAAGCTTTTCATGTTTTTATTAATTTGTGGGAAGGATGCGGGTCCAAGAGGGAGGAGCTATCCTATTATAGCCTCACAGCCCCTTTCTATGGTATCTTGGGAGAAACTTTTATTTGGCACATCTATCATTCCCAAAGCTGACAGTGTGCTTTTTCAAATTCAGATTTTTGAAAAACTTCAATCTAAAATATTCACAAATGTGATGTCATTTCTGAGCTACATTGTTATGTATCGATTTCCGTCATTTCCTGTGCATCCCTGTTTGTCGTGAAAACGGCTCGTGGGACAGAGAGCTTCATCTGCTGCACAGAGGAAGGAGGAAGCCGCAGTCATCCTGCGAGCTCCAGTTTCTCCTTTAGATCTTCCTTCCATCTCCTCACACTGAGGTCATAAATCACAGCCACTCAACAGCTCAGATACCGTGGAGGGATCCGTTACACCGTGCACGTGAGCAGGTAAACTCTGAGGACGGCAGGCGCATGTGTGTTACTATATTTATGTGAGCGCATGAGTTGTAGAAATAGTGGCACGGCTGAGGAAGAGGAGTGCTCAGGTTGAGAGGATTGTGCTGGAACAATCACAGGAAGCAGAGTTCTGCGAGGAGGCGAGCTTCTTCTGCGGGAAGAACAGACGTCTAAACAAAGTCAGAGGCAGGAAGGAAAACCTGCAGGACAGCAGCAGAGCCTGTGAAGGTCACCCGACTCTGCACAAACCAGAGATCTGCTTTCAGCCAGCAGAGCTTCAAGGAACAATTCAGGAAAAAAACAATGCAAATGGAATCATTCCAACCAAGAAAGACATAAAAAATTCAACAGTGTAATTCTGCATGTTTTATTGCAGAAAGGGAGGGAGGGAGCCTTTAACTGCAAAAACAGCAGATCTCTCCAAACACAAGGAAGTGAATGTGGGAGGAAGAATCTGCAGGAGAAACCTTCATAACATCTGCTCTTTTTTGCTGACAGGAGATGAGGAGCCCACGGTGCTCACACGAACACCCCTCACCACCACACATGGAGCCCCTTCAGACCTCAGGCTGTGTTTGGAACAGCTTCCTCAGACTCCAGGCTTTTCTGGAAAACTTAAACCTCCACTAAAGGACTTCCTCCGAACTGAAAAGAGGAATAGCAGTTTGTTCCTCGCTTTCCTGTAATAATGTTTAGCTTTATGAATCTTAAAAAGCAAAAAACCTCACTTTGACATCTACTTTTTAAATCAACAAGACCAATCCTCGTCTGCAGCAGCACCTTCCTCAGCCGATGCTGATTTGTGTTAGCCTGTTAGCCTGTGGGCTTTCCAGCAGCCGGCGTCTCTGCAGGAACGAGGTGGACACTTTCCAGAGTTTATTAGCATCCAGGCTGGATTATCTGCTGGCTTTAGGACTGCAGCCACAGCCAAAAGAGACAACAGGCCCACAGGGAACAACTGGACGGGCTAAAGCTATCACCAACGCCAAGTCTAATCAGCAGGAGTCAGGAGGAGGAGGAGGAGGAGGAGGAGGGGACACTTCACTTCCTCTGGAGTCTCCACCAAGAACACAGACGCATCTTTGACAAAATCTCAAAGGAAAATACCACATTTTACAGTAAAAATAATAATCCAATGAAGTTATTCATTTTTTGAATTCATAATTTGGTCTCTTAACACAACAACTCGTGATGAAATAACTAATAACTATGTTTGAGTTTCCTCTGCACACACACGGCTAACTCTTTGATGCTTGCAAAGATTTCAAACCTTCTTTTTAGACATTCAAGATAGTTTACCAGGTTTAAAGTTGTTTTCACTTCTCTTTGCTCTAAACTTTCCAAGATTTTCTCCAAATAAACAGCCCAGATTTTTTGCCTATGTTATGGCCCCAGCTGTTTTTGCATTTGTTTGCTTTATATTGTGAATTTTATTTCTGTCAGAGTGGGACCTCTTTGTTTTTTTGTAGATCTTTGTGGGTTTCTGTGTGTGTGTGTGTGTGTGTGTGTGTGTGTGTGTGTTTCTTTAATTTGTTTCAGGTGTGGTGCTGGAGGGTGTGGCCTCCATTGGACCCAAGCTGATGGAGGCAGCCATAAAAGCGCTGTGTGGACCTTTGGCTGGTGAGAAGGGAACCTGGCTGTGGTAAGG
>BSAI01000162.1:21702973-21867763 GCA_036245035.1 Adrianichthys oophorus | reverse complement strand
GCTTCGCCACTTGATTATGTTTGTGTTGCTCTTTGTAGTTTAGTGTTCAGGTCCACGCTGTCTTTTGTTCTGTTAGTTATGTTGTAAAGTGAAGCTCACGTCCTGCTGCTGCTGCTTCCATCCTGTCATTCTGCTCACCTGGCAGGTGAAGTCAATTGTCTTGATCAGAACCTGCTGGGTATTTAAGACAGAGGAGGCCTCACCAAAGGAGGCAGAGAGCAGTGGGTTTGGGTTGTGCTGGTTTGTGTCTCTTGTTTCCTCAGCAGTCTTATACTGTTGGGTTTGGGACCTCGGTAGTCTTAGTTTGTGGGCTTTGGTTTCTGTTACAGGTAGTTTTGGTTCGGCAGCCCTTAGCAGGGAGCTGCTGACTCTGACTGTCAGCATGGCTGGGTCAGCTGTCTCCCTGACCTTTTATGTTTGGTCAAGGTTCCAGTTCCCTTTGGTTTGTCTTTTTGTTTTAAACCAGCACTCTAATTAGTTCCTTTTTGTTTTGCAGGACCGTGTCTTTTTCATTAAATAAACTGTTCCTTTGAGTTCTTGTGTCCATCTTTGTTGTGACCCCTTTTTGTCTGCCCCTAGACCTGAGCCATGTTGGGGTTGTAACAGTCTAGAAATAATGAAACTATTATTAAAAAAAGTCCAAATCTTTTTGCTCCGTAGACTTGACGATGGGGGTGGGGGACTGGACTCTGAAAACCTCAAACCGCACTGTAATTTTAAAGTTCAGTAAATGTAGACAGGCATTCATTGGGAATATTTTGGAAACATTTACTTTTAGATTTTATGAGGATTTATTATACTTGTGCTAAAATGCTCCTTTTGTTCATATTATTTGTAAAATAATTACACACTTTTTTTTTTGGCACTGTAGCTGTTGCCGGTAACACCTACACAATCTAGGCTCTATGAACTCTTCAATCCCTTAAATGAATGTAATTTCCAGTGGACACTTCAGAATCAGCTGGAATGACATTAATTGCATACATGGTTGAAAACGTAAGGTAATTCAAAGCTCCACTGTTGTCTTTTGTTTGTTCAGTACAGAGATTACGTTTTTTGATCTGATTCTTACTTCAGTAGGCCCTTAGTGTGGGATTCTAATTTGGTTTATCAGAATGATCTGGACTGAATTGGACTTTAACAATCATGTGTCTGATCATTTTTACTTATAGAGCAGCATTTGGGAAAAAAAAAACTGGTAAACTGATGCTGTGTAACTAAACTGAATTGAAAGATTCTGACCCAGTTCTGGTCTAGAATACATGATCAGCTGTAGTTGACAAGTATTAATGATGTAAGGATGCTTCAGGACGTTACAGAGATTTGTACAATCAGCAGCACCCCACTTTACAGCCACGTGATTGACAGCAGGATAAACTGCTGCACCTTTTTAAAGCAGCTGACTTCATCTGAGATCTTCCATTAAAGACTCGCCACCGCAGATTCCTTTACATTTTCATTAGCTGCACAACGAAAGCCGACCCTGTTCAAAGCTGTATTCACACAGCATGCTGACTCATCCTTCCAAACACCTCCTGTTTACTGTGAAAAGTAGATTTATTTAAAGATTTGGAAGTTTAACATTTAAGGCCAATAAATAAACACCAATAAATTCACTCTTTCTATGTTGAATGTGTAGTTTGTGAACAAATGAAACTCAATTGAAACTCAAAGGAAATTTGTACAGATTGTGGAGTCAGACAGAACAAAGAAGCACTCTGTCCGTCTGTCCATCCACCCATCCATCCGTCCGTCCGTCCATCCATCCATCCGTCCATCCATTCTCTCAACCCGATATATCCCTTTTGGGGTCACAGACAAAGATGTGCTCCATGAAAGAACTCGATCCTGTAGGCAGACAGACACAGCTTCTTCACACTAACAACATGCAGGAGATGAGAGCTGGGATTTACCCACAATCCTCCATGGCACAATTCTCCAGCCTATGGCCCTTAGAGCAGGTGCTGATGAAATCACGCCACACAAAGCGCTGTTTTCTGATGCCTGATTTGTTTTTAGGAGCATCTCCACGAGAGTTGACACATGAACTGAAGTTTCTCTCAAGTCTGTCTGAATCATGAGGCAAAGTTAAATGTCCAACAGCAGAACCCAATGAGCCGCTAACCACAAACAAAGCTTTCCTTTCACTTCTGCTCTTCAGTGACCACAAAGTCCATCGTGTCTACAACAGGGTTTCCTCATTGTGTTCATCCAAGCTCTGCTGTGGTTCTCTGTCATTGTATCAATGTTGGAGATATTTACATAATTGTATTATTGTAACTGCTGATGAAGATCTGTTTGACCTACTCCTAATGTGCTTGACTAATAATGCTTACTGTGCAAAAACTAACTTTGTGCCATTTGAAAAGAGGAATTAGGCATCACCACCAGAAAAGAGGAAATGTCTGGTGCAGGTGACGAGGACAGAAACATGATTCAATTCTATTTCCTTTCTACTTCCCAAAATCATAAGCGTCTCAATGGGCTTCACACCAGTATTCATGTATAAAGTCAGTCATGAAAATATCAACAGTAGCTGGTTGCTAAACTAAACAGACTAAGCTATACTGGCATCCCTGCCCTTAGATCCTCCAGTATTCAGAGAGGCTCAATATAGGAACTGGGTATTGGTCTTGTATTGAGCTCTTCTGCAACGTGGAGATTAAGCAACAACGGATCAGCCCAAGACTGGAAGCAACAAGTGTAATCCTTAGACTAACCCCTCCCTTTTTGTAAACCAGGGCAACCCAAACGGAATAAACAGAGGGGGTCAGACAGGTGATCCTCAGAGCTGCTTGGGACAGATGTGCTGAGTGTTCATTCTGTCTGGCTCTCTAGAGAAAATGTGTTTTGACTCCTCGTTTTTAAATGTGTCTTGTGTTTTCAGAGTTTACCTCGACAATCATGGATACAGTCATTCTGTTTCTGTGCAGCATCTTTGATCCACATGAAGGACAAAGGCACCGGAACATGACGCCTACAAGCACGAGTCCTGGAGCTCTGACAGACTTGCTGTGAAGAGACTTTGTGACAAACATTTATTGTGTTCATCTTCTTTACCACATGCCTATTATAGATCTGACAACCGCTCATTTGCTGCTCAGACTTGTTATTTGCAGATTTCTTGGCAAACCAGCCTGAAATAACAGACCACACAACCAGGTTGGAAACCACAAATTGGAATAAACATTTCCCTGAAAATGATCAAACGGTTTATATTGATTGAACATTAACCAAATATCAGATCCACGCCTGACTTCTTTGCTCACAAAGATAATGAAACCTGAGTCAGAGCTGATGCCTTCAAAGACAGTTTGGGGTTTTCTAAATCCCTCACAGCCTCTCAAATGACTGAGCAGGCAGTGTCTTGACCACACAAACAAATATCTGTGCACTAACTCATGCCTCAAGTCTTCATTACTGGTATTCATAATGGAAAACACATGATGGAGTCATGCTGGAGGTTTTGGAAACCCTCCACATGGCAAACACCAGATCAGTGGCATTTTGGGCGTCACATCACCGTAACTCCCCTTAAGCACGAGATGTTGGTGCAAAACAGCCAGCCTCATTTTTGTGGCCTTTAAACCATGAAACTTGCTGTTAGTGGGTTCAGACAGAACAGTTTGCACTCTGGAGTCATGTGGGATTCTGAGGTTTGTGACCGATCACAAATCCTCCAACAAACAAAAATACCCCGAACAGGGATGTTGGTCTAAAACTGAAGCTCGTTCAGGTCGATCCACAGAAGCTGAAGTGAGTAAATAATGTGGGAACTGTTGCAACAACCTTTTAATAGTCACCAGCTGAGAGTGAGGTTGGAAAATTATAGGTCAACCCCAGGGATCAGGACTGTTATGAGGCTTTAAAACTGAAGGAAAGACTGCAGACTGAGTGCACCAAACAACCACAAACAGTTCATTGGGCCCAGCTGCTCACCTGGAAAGAACAATGTGGTCATAACCAACAGGAGCCACCATGAACGTCTGCTTGACAATGGCGCTTTCAGACAAGGCCACGGCTCATTTTCTCAGTTACACAACGATGGATTCTGTTTGTGTACGAGGATTTACAGCAGCACAGATGAAAGGTAAAGGGTCAGGCCAGGGCGCCTGCTGTTACCATGCCGACCGCATGATGGGAGGAGAGTGGGCCGTTGTCATGGAGACCAGAAACAAAGCATCCATCAGCAGAACCAGAGCTTTAGTCTGTTAGAAGTGCTTATGATGGTGCAGATATTGGCTGTTATGCGTTATTGTGGCTGTTTTGTGTATTTAGTTATTACAGTGCGGGTGAATAATGAGGCGCGTCACCCAGACGGGACAAACACTCTGTGATAAACAAGAAAATAAATTACACTGCTTGAGAAAGAACGGCAACGTCCTCTAACTTATTATCCAATTATCTTTTATTTGAGTGTTTGTGTTGTGTCTGGTGTGTTAAAAAAGCAGAAAGAAACACATTTTCTCTTTGATCAAAGTGCACCATGACTTTTTTTGGCCCGAGCATGGACACTGGGTCACTGGGTCCCATTGAACCCATTGTTAAGGACTTCAATGATTTAACACATTCTGGAATAAGGGCTGTAACATTTAAAAAAGGAAAGAAAGCGAAGCAGTGGGAGCAGAGTACTTTCTGGATCAAGCATTAGGATTGTTTATGAAGAGTCTTGTTTACCTTGGTAGGTTCCAAAATGGGTTTAAAAAAAAGCGGTAAACTGGACTTGGTTTGTCTTTTGTTTTGGAAGACCTCCCTCCTCTTTTCCCAAGAGGCTTCAAAAGAATGAGGATTGAGAGACTCCAATTTAAGCAAAAGGTACTACATCTCTGCTCCTGGATTGGCCTTAAATTACCTAGAGATATCCTGAATTATTCAGTAAAACATCCCAAATCCTTAGATTGTTTCACTCTCTCATCCAACTGAATGTTTCCAGGAAATACAAACAACCTGAGTCCATCAAGCCTCTTCCCACGAAGCAGCAGCCCAGAGCGGACGCTGGATCCATCATCCTGAATAAGCCCACACATTTGATCTTTTTTCACTTTACAGCGTCAATTTGTTTGAGCTTGTTCAAATCCAGCAGAAGAAAGACTTTACCATCAAAGGACGGTTGTTCAAAACTAAAAAGGAACATTAGTGAAACTATAAAGATGCCATGCACAGTATTTTAGAAGAACTTTATCAAAAATAGACTTTTGATGCTTTAGGCTAAATTCATGCCTGAAAATAAAAACCAAGACAAGTTTTCAACGAACCGCGAACCCAAATGAGAGGAAACCTGAGCCAATCCGACTCTTTTATTCACTGCAGAACTCAGCATCCTTTACCCATGACTGTTAACTTATTTCACTGATAACTCCAGGCTGACCGTTCCAACGTTCCTCAGGTTTGAGCTGAAATGAGCTAACTGTATGCAGGAGACCAAACCTTTATTGATCCTGACATAAATAGACAACAGCAATTACATTTAAAAAAGCTGGGCTGCTCCTTTAAGAGAAAAAAAAGTCAGGAAGTGTCAGCTGAGAGCACGCAAACACTTTTCCCGTGCATGACGGCACATACAGAAACGACACGCCCACATGCTCGCGCACACACACATACACAGGTGTATTAATATTCAGGGCGTACAGTAGTGTTTACACACACAGACAGAACGAGACAGTGATGGAGGATGGCTCGTTCAGCCGGGCCTCCCTCGGCCTCTCAATTACCTCTGACTCTGATTAATACATCACATTGCATTAGCCTGCTCTTCTTCATCCCTCCTCCTCTTCACTAAAACTGACAGAGAAGGCAGAACTGGCCTGTGGGCGGAGTCACAGGCAGGCTGCGGCGTACGCAGCTTGTGCAGACTCCGTGACCATGGGAGATGGAGCTGCAGAGAGGCTTCTGTGTGCTGGAGTGTAAAAGCTTTCCTGGAATGCTTTCATGTTTGTTCTGGTTGGACTCTTTCATTACGACCCGATCCCACAGAACCCGGCTGAAGGTTTGAAGGGAGATTCTTCCGCTTTATTTCTCAGAATGCTTCCCTACAGGTTTAGATGCTGAAGTTTTGCCAAACTTCACTTTAGGCTGAGAGCGAATGACATATCAGTGACTCCGCCCCTCCTAAAGCTGTTTGGAGTGAATAGAGTCCTGAAAGACTTTGGTTCTTTGAGTCCTGACACTGAAACAGCACCATCATGAAGACAATTTCTTCCCCACAGTTTGCTGTTGTGAACTAAATCCACTGAAACAGTTTGCTGTGATCTTCAACAATGATGCCTTTGTCATGAAGGAGATCCCTGACTCAGAAAAGATCTTCTAAACTTCTATGTTTCTTATCTAATCCATACAAAACCGCATTGGATGAAAGCCAGTCCAAAAAGCTGAGCACAACCCCCCCCTCACTGTTCAGGTCCAATAAAACACAACCTGAACTCCACCTGGTAGGCTCACCTGAGGTTGGACAGTCCTGCGGCCCGCGGCAACTCATCACACCAGCTTTAGGCTCAAGTTAAATAAGGATTCACATTGTGAGGGAAGCTTTTACTGCATCAGATCACAGAAATCTAAATTCAAAAACATGACAACAGAGCACAGAAACCAAAAACAGGCCGAACCTTTTCATTACCTTTAAATTTACCCTCTTTTAAACACACTGAAGAGCAAAGCTCATGATAAAAATACGCAGCGTTTATTCTACCATCTGCTGAAGCTAAGCGTGCTAAAATACTCCACATCCGGGGGGGAAATCTGGAAATCCGTGACCTGATTTGTTTCATTTTCTCTGAGAGGGAACAAAAACGCTCCGAAACTTTAATTATTGATCAGAAAGCCTCATTAGCAGCTCACGTGGGTCATCATTCCCCAGCGTTCCCACGCTTCAGAGTAGCACAGATGTGGTGGTGGTGAGGGGGGGGGGATCCACTGGGAAGCATGGAGAAATGATAGATTCTGCAGTGCATTCCTCATCCCATCCATCCCACCACTTCCTGTGTGGCTGTGCACTTATGAGCGGGGACAGGACCGGACGAGAGGTTTGTGTGTGTGTGTGTCATTCTGTGTTTCATCCAACAGGACAGTTTTGCTAAATCTGCTTCCTTCTCTGTGAATCTGCAAACACCCCCCCACACACACACATACACACACACACACAGACAGAGGAGCACCTGAGGGGGGGAGGGGGGGGCGTCCTGCAGGATCTGAATGAACAGCAGCTCTTTGACGAGGCGGGGAAGGCAGAATTAGGATTCTGCAGCGGCGGTGGGCAGAGTGAGCGCTGACTTAGATAAATCACCTGCACGCACACACTTACAAAGCGTGCTGACACAAGGAACACAAACACAGCAGCAGGATGAAAATGTTAAAAAAATCTGAAATGCAACAAAACTGCAGGAGCGCACAAGCCTTTGTGCTGTTCAGAGACACTGTGTGATTGACGCTCTGCAGAAACGTCTGCAAACACAACTCTGCTCTACTTTGAGGACAAACTCAATCCCTCTACAGTTATTATTAAAGTCCTTTAACACCATCAACAAACAAACAGTCTGTGCTTCATGCAGACTCAGTCTGTCACAAAATGAACAATTTATCACAATTATTCTCCTGCGGGAAATAGTCAATTTAGCAAAATATTTTCATGGAAACGACCATAAAGAGCTTTTTTTCTGACCAAAACTGAAAGACTGGAACACATCAGCTGGTGGAGGAAGTACAAAGGACTTCATTAAAATAGTCAGCGCTGTTGATGCTTCTTAAAGAAGTGATCATGATCAGTAAACCTCAGTTAAATTAAATTACTTCATAATCGTTCCTGAACCAAGTACCTTTCAGTTTAGCTGGTAGATGTCAGAAGTCTCTGAAACTGAAACAGGACACAGACGAGCAGCAAGAAACATCAACAAAACCTCTATACTGTGGTCCGGGGGGGTTCTCGTGTTTACGTTTTTAGTGCCAGCTCTCCTCTGTGTGTGTGTGTGTGTGCACGTGCATGCATATGAGTGTGTCAGATATCAGGAGACAGGTTTTAACTTGTGGTTCATCCAAAGCCGTAAATTCATCCTGAACATGGAACATCTTTGGCCCACAGAGCGAATGCTTGAGCCGGATTTGGACTTTTTCTGCTCTTCGTGGCATGTCTACTGGACAGGAGTGTTCTGCATGGTTCAGATGTGGCCCAGAGGACTGGTACCACAGACCCGGATCATCACTGTCTAATAAGATACATGACACCACAAGCAGATTCTTACATATGAGCAGAAATGTTCACTTTTTTTAAATGCAGAAGGCAGCTCGGAGCATCAGCTTCTGACGTGATGTGTTACAGATCTGGGGCAAAGTTCAGGCATCTTCCCCCAAGTCATCCTCTCACTAAATTTCCCGAAACAAACAGCAGATGTGGGCTGTATTTGGAACAAAAGTTCTTAAGAGTTGGGGAGCATAAATGAAGAACTTCCTGCTCAGAATGCTCAGCCACGCTTTGTTCTGAACTCTTGCTGAGTAATTCTGTTTCCTAAAGTCAGGACAATCAGGGCTCAGGAGGATCGATTAAACAATTGGACGCTGTGTGTCGATTGTATCAGCATTCAGGAGTCATCCTTGCTCCACACACAGGAAGTGATGTCAGCCTTTCCCATGCATTGATTTGCATTGAGGTGGATTTGCAGGAAGTGTGTGGGCTGCGGTGCAACTGTTGAATGCAGCCCCTCGGGAAGATCCCCCTCAAACATCCATGCATATACACAGGAAGGAAGAAGGCAACAATGGATGAGCCACAGCAGAGGCTGAAGAGGAAAAAACAAACTGCAGGGGAGCAGCTTCAACTGGATGAGGTTTGTCCCGATGGAGAGCTTCTGAGAGAATGCTTTACTCTGCATCTTCACTCCAAACTTTGGCCTTTCTTCTAAACTAAAACAGCTTTCCCTCTGAAAAAAATGTTTGGAGGAGTTGAAAACAGATCTGCATGTTTGAGGTAAACTAAACCTCAAATAATCTGTCGTCCCCCGCAAGGCGACATCGCGGAGCTCTCCGAGTACACTTTCTTATTCACCTTTACCTTCTTCTCTTGCTAACTATCTCAGGTCAAGTAAAGGCTCTAACTGAAAAAAACACATATGATCAGGCGTTCCTGCTAAAACTGAGAGTGCAGCCACTACTAGAGACAGGAGGAACGGCCCAAAGTCTTCGGTTAGAAATGGAAGGCTAGCCCTCCCGATCGTCCTATTTGCCAACGTCCAGTCACTGCAAAAATAAAATGGACGAGATTCACGTCTGAATTTCCACGCAGAGGGACATGTGAGATCGCTCCATTCTGTGTTTCTGTGAAACACGGCTGGTGCAGAGGACACCCAACGAGGCGTTAGCACCGGACGGCTACACGGTCTTCAGAGGGGACGGCAGTAAGACATGAGGAAGAGGAACGGCCGCCCTCGTGAAGCAATCCTGGTGTACTGACTGTAAGATCAACTCAAAGTCCTGCTCTGAGAACGTGGAATATCTGACTTTAAGGCTGAGTCCATTGTATTTGCCCAGAGAACTGCAGTGCATCATTGGGAGTGTTGTTATACCACAGCAACCACTGACCACAGGGACATAACCCTTCCAGACATCCTGAACACCGATGCCAGGTTTGACAGGATGAACACAGACTTAACTTCAACATCTCCCTGGAATCCCACAGACACACCCTTACAGGTCACACACACAGGTGCTAAATGCTCTGAAGAAGGTGAGTCATCACAAGAAGGCGGGGCCTGATGGAGTACCCCGAGAGTATTAAAAACCTGTGAAGAACAACGAGCCGGGGTGTATGCTGACATCTTCAACATGTCAGTATCCCAGACTGTAGTACCCACCATCTTTAAAACCTGGATCTTGGACTTCCTGACCGACAGACCACAGGTGGTGAGGATAGCTGTCGGCTGAGCTCAGGGTCAGTACCAGAACCCCTCAGGGCTGCTGCCATAAGCCCCAAACCTTTCACCCTCTACACCCACGACTGTGTCTCCAGCCAGGATGAGGCGCCATAACTAAACATGTGGATGACACAACCATCGTGGGGCTCATCAGAGGAGGAGACGAGTCCGCATACAGGACCCTAGTAGAATATGTTCTTGTCTACAGAGAAGAAGTTGACCTCATCCTAAATACAGACAAGACAGTGGAATTAATACTGGGCTTTAGAGAAAACCATCCCCCCACCCCCCGCAGCCTTTGCTCATCAGAGGAACTGAATCGGAGAGGCCAGGCACCCACAAACCCCTGGGACTGCAAGTCTTTGACTTGATCTTGACCTGATCTGGACCACCACCAAAGCACAGCAAAGGCTTGATTTCATCAGGCTGCTCAGGAAGGCAGGACTGAAGCGGAGAGCCCTCTTCCAGGCCTACAGAGGGCCAGTCGAGAGCGTCAACAGTTTGTTCCCTGCCACAGTCAGACTGATGGCAAAAAACAAGAACTGAAAATGTAACTAAAATGCAAAGAAATGTGCAATCTGTCCTTTTGTAAAAGAGCAATCTTCTATTTGCTCTTGCACTGCTTCCAGTGAACTTGCACACTTTGTACTTTTTTGTACTTATTTTTTCTTCTTTTATGTTTTTTTGGTTTATATATTTTTTGATACTGATCCTGTTATTTAAACTTGTACAGTATTTCCTATTTGTCTTTCTCTATCTAAACAGTGACTGAGAGCTCTGCACAAGAAGAATTCCAATTTGCTTCAATGTAAGTTGATGCATACATGGCAATAGAAAACCTTGAACCTTTTCTAAAGCTTGACCACAAGTCCTTCTTTCTGAATGTCACTTTGGTCATATTAACCACATCGTCTCGTCATTGGGATTTCCTTTGGGAGAAGCTCAGTACATCTCCTCGCTTGTATTGCATCCTGCTGGCAGTTCTCTGAAGGAAACAGAAAACTTCTGCACTGTCACTACTGCATGCAGACAGATGCAACCGAAGAGGAGATGCTTGCTCTCGATGTTGAAGCCAGCCCAGGGTGACTGTGAAGCATGGTGGTGGAGGGTTGACAATGTGGACTTGATCGATAATCACAATATCTGAACACTTTGCAGACCCGTAACAGAAATGAAGAATGTTCCTCCAGAATGTTCTAGATAAAACTTTACAATGAAAACAATGAGTTCTGCACACACTTTCAGAATTGTTTTGAATAACGAAAGAGAACCACGTGTGGTTTACCAAGACTTTCCCGCCTGAAGGAAAACTAAAAGCTGTGCGGTTTTCTCAGCTTTTATTTTGTCAGGGAAGCAACGCAAACACACAAACTGAACAGCTGGACTCTAAGTTAAGATTTGTGTTATTTTACCCCAACAGCTGAGGCAAATGGTGGCGAATGAGTTCCCCCTCATGTTTACGGCGCTCCATTTCTGTGACGATGAGCCCTTTTGTTTGACACACAAACAAACCCAGTCAGAGCAGCTCAGCGACAGTTGATGACTTCTCCTGGTGTTCAGCAGCAGCTGGGCTCTGACTCAACCTCCAGTTTCAGTTTCATCCTTGTTTACAGTTGGACTGTGGTGTTCAGCGGGTGGAGTCTGAGCATCAGGTAAGCCGGTGTGCATCACTCTGCCGTTTGTGTTGTAAACACGGAGCTGCAGGTTACATCTGTTAGAGATCCGCCCAGCACCACCATTCTCTCTGTGTTGGATCAACACAAAAACTGCTGCAACTGAGCAGCAGCTGCTAAGTCTGTTTGGGTCTCACGTTATCCTTTAAACACCAGGACTTTAGCCCCAGTGTTGGCGTTCTTTGATTTAACATAACTTTCCATCTGTTTTTGTAATTAATGTGATCCAGCTGATTTTAATGAGGAGCAAAGCAACGTCACAGTGGTAGAGTGTTTCAACGTAAACCAGATGATGTGGAGAAAAGCAGCATCAGAATCCACAGGCAGTATGTTAAATGTGTAAACGCTTAAAAAGTTACCAGAGTTCAAAGAGCATGGGTTATTTCCTGTAGCCAGTAACATGTCAGCTGTTAAAGAGTTAAAATCATCCATTCACTTTTGTATTCGGCTGGACTGTGTGGACACATGAACTGTGAGGGAAATATCTCAGAAGATAAACACTTTTCTGAAAAAAGGGCAGAAACACAACCAAAGACCACCAAACTGCTTCTAAACATCGGCACCACTGACTGTTCGTGAGAACTGGACTGAGTGACCCCTCCCCCCTGGCATTGCAAACAAGAAGTACCTGCTGGCTCCAAGAAGCCAAAATCCCAAAGGCTTTTATGGAGAAATAAACAGCTGTTACTCAGTCATTCTAATGGTCAGAATAATCATTCTTGCTCTGATACCGTTTTTAACATCTTTTTGATCATCCTCATTTCTTTTATATTGTTTTTTTTTCTGTAGTTCAGTCATTCAAGTTATAAACTGATCAGAGGCCTCTAAAAAAGTAGGTGGAGCCTACTGGCCCCCACGTTCAACATTTGAAAAGTTTGACAGATTTCATGTAGCCACTTTCAAGTGGTAGGGTGTCGACCTCAAACAAGGTCATTACTGATTGGTGGGAGCGGTTGCCATAGAAGCGTTGACTCAGACCGGCTCACTGCTTACTGATGACGTCTGGCTCCAGTGTGGTAGTGTTTGTATTGTGAAAAGATGGCGACTGAACTGACTTCATTTGGTTGGAGCTGGAATAAACCATTTTCTATGTGTGATGTCACACTCACTGGTCTAGATCAATGAACATACTGGATTTCAAGATCACAAATGAAAGAGTTTTTCTCAATACAGTTGTCAAGCATGGTGGTGGGAAACCATGGTTTGGGCCCTTTACAGTTCAAACATTAAAAGTGTTTCTTCTGAATTTGGTTTTACTGAATAAACTTTTTTTTTTTTCCCAGCTTGATGAGAGCTTTTAAAAATCCGACATCTCCTGACCATACAGAGCAGTGACTGATCCAGCTCAGAGATGTGGGTTTGTGGAGCTGGTGAGTCTCCCTAAGCCTGCGTGCATCCTCGGAAGGATCATCTGTCAGGCAGACAGCTTCTTCTGTGCTCGCTGGCCTCATCAATCTCCAATCTGTCTGTCTTATTGATGAGCCCACAGAGGCGCTGCCAGCTGGCAGCTGCAGGCAGACACGGACAGACGGACGGACGAGATGGAGTGATGGAGAGAGCAATAAATAAAGGGAAGTCTCTGTGGAGCCACAGGCCCCGCCCACCATCTAGGAGACATTGGAGGTCCCGTCTGATGCGGGTTTTATGACGTTGATCAGGGTAATGTTCTGCCTGATGTGCCTGTCTTCCTTTTTTATTTACCTTCCCCCGCTGCTGCTGTGCATTCGCTTAGTCCGTTACTGTGGTGACAAACTGCCTCATCACAGCTATCTAGCTAATTGATGGTAAAGATCTTTACACAGTTGCAGTGAAGACCGGGAGGTGGGATTTCAGAAAAATGGGAGAAAGTGTGAAAGAGTGCAAAATGCAAATGAAATGTTTTTCAACAGTTCTATAGAACTTAAAATGTTTTCTCCATGTTCGACCTCTCCCAGAGCAGACCATCCCTCTCCCCCATTGTTATTGCAGTTTAACATTTAGAGAAATGTGAACATGTTTGATCAGTCATTAATGGAAGGACAGAAGAAGGTTTTTTAAACTGCTTTGTGTGAACATCTCTCATGTAAGACAAGAAGTTGAGAAATGCAAACAAAATGAAGCACGGAGGTGGCGCTGGTCCAGTTCATGATGTGGGTCGGCTGTAGCATCAAGCACTGATGTGGAGGAAACCTCTTCATATACAGAGCAAGGCGAGCTGGCGGCTGGAACAGAGGAAGAGGAGTTCGTATTTCTGCAGTTCGTCTCTTCCTGCGTTCCTCGGATGGAGTCGGATAACAGACGAGCAGAATTTCAAGCAGGACGCTCTGGCGGTCTGTCACCGAGCTGCGAACGACACCTTCATCTCTGTCATTTTCTCAATCAAACCCTCTCCACATTAATTCAATCTTCAGCTCACTCGTGGTGCACAGATGTACAAATGAGCTGCAGCTGTTCATGCGCCACCTCTTCCTCTCTGCAGGATCCCACGTTTGCTCCTGAGCAGGTCAGGGGTCACCGAGTGGAAATGTGGATTATGAGCCAACCTGCAAGCTAAAACCTTTCTTCCTCCTCTTCATCTTCACCTGGCCTCAGATGGTGTCAGGATCAGTCAGCAAGCAGCCACACCTCTGATGCCAACAGACAGAGAAGGTGAAGGAGAAGAAGCTCCTTATGGCGCTCATTTTACCAAAAACATCAGACAATACGGGAGGAAGACGAGAAGTAGGAGGAAGAACCATCCAGCCATCAGAAGCAGAGCCCAGGATCTGTCTACCGATTTTTTATTTAGGTTTGTGTGTCTTCATGTTTGATCTAAATCGCTTGAGGTTGACAAATACCAAAGCAAGGAACTGTCTGCAGAAACTAATCCAGAAGAAGAAAATACTTATGTCATCTGAGGCTGGTCAGGATCTGGATACATATGATCCATGATGTTTGTTTCTTTATTCCACCATGGGTTCTCCTTTGGGTTGGTGAACAGTAGAACTTTATTTGGCCGTTCACAGTTTTTCTGCTTTTTGCCTTAGCACTGGCGCTTTTAGTCATCTTCCCGCTGCTTCTCAGTTATTGAGGACGTCATTGGAACAAGAAAATGTCACACTTTATGACCTAACTGGACTGAGACTTTTTGTTGTTTATATTTTATGGTGGTTTCACGCCTATGATGGAATGGTGCTACTGAGGTCATGAATGACTTTTATATTTATAGATTTTTTTAATTCAATGTTTGAGGCTTTAGTTCCTTCATGAATGGACACTTCATGTATAGATAGATTTTTTTTAGGTTTTTTTTTTTTTTTTTTTTTGTGGATTGAACTTTGTTTTTTTCATCTGTGGTCGAGGAAAAACAAACTGCCTTGGAGCTGGTGGGCGGGGCCACAGTTATCCAGCTAATTGCTGGTAAACGCTGCTGTTTGTATTCATCAGCATTTCCTGTCCATTTCTTCTCCTGATCTTCATCAGATCCACTGCAAAGCAGGTTTTGTTTGATGGTCTACAGACATCTGGGGTCAAAACCATGCTTGTCCAGTTACTGCACATGCTCTGATTGGTCAGATTTAACGATGGTGTCTCTGCATTAAACAGCAGTTCTCCCTTTTCTTTCCTTCCTCTAACACCCCAGGGTAACAGCTCTCTTTTCTGAGGTAAAATTCAATTACACAAATAACCAGCATTGTGCAGTCACAACAGCCTGACAGAGGCATATTTCTTTACACGTGACCGCGCTTAAAAGCAGCAAGGGCGCACTGTTTCCTGCTCTGCTGACTTGCAGTGTGTCGTCCTGTCAGGCTAACGTTTCTGCTGTCAGACTAAAACTGCTAAAATAGCATTTTGGGTCTTTTGGAGGCAGATTGAGTTTCTTTAAAGTTCTTTTGTTGGCGTGTTTTTCTGTCCATCAGACTGCGACGGTTTCTGTCCTGAAGGAGCTTCTAACATTGTGTGAATGTATGGATGCAGCAAAGCAGGAACATGAGATGAAAAGAGGTTTTGGATGAATGTGATGTGGTCACCAGGCAGGGGTTCTCTAAAAATGACAAACATGTCTTTATCTTTGTGAGGATTGTTTCCATGCTCATCTTCTTCATCTCCACAAAGCCTCAGCAGATTCTCCCAGCATGCCGAGAGAGTCAGCTGGCTGTGGGCTGTGAGCAGCCTCTATAGCCTTTGAGATTGTGCCAGGTGATGAAGAGGAGTGGCGAAGACACAGCAGCACAGAAATGTAGAAAGATTGGAGTCTTCCAGGACAGCACATGACTGTTTGTTTCCAGTGCTGCCACGACGGACTGGAATGGAGGGATTGTGGAAACTGTGATGGATTTGGACCCTTTTTCTCCTGAACTGTTTCATCCTGAGGGATCTGGGACTGATCTGATTTTGTAATGAACTTTCTCCACATGGGAAGTGCAAGTTCCAATTGGACCATAAAGAAACCCAACTGGAGGAAGCTGGAAGCATCATTCTTACATTCACCCTTTAGCAGATGGGATTCTCCATTTTGACATGATCAGATCACAGCTTACTACAAAACAAAAGTCCTGTTTCAACAACATCTGCATCAGTAATGACAAGACAAAGAAACAACAATGCATCTGCTCATTATTGAAGGAAGCATGTCAGATGCTTCCATTAGAAAGCAACTATAGTTGTGGAGCTCAGCTAGCAGGGAAAAGTGATGGAACTGTTTCTCACATTTCTCACCTTTCAGTTCTCACAATTTTCAAATATTTCTAGATCATGTTTTGGCAAACAACCAATTGAGATTCAGATGATCTGAATCACAGCAGGTATTTAAGAAGAGAAAGGAATGAGGAGGACAAAAAGCATGAAAGCAGTTTTCTGCAGCCTGAAATCTGAACTGAGCTCCACTTCCCCTCTGCACAGGAAGCCATGCAAATCCAATGATGAGCCTCGAAAGCGGATCCATCATCTAATCCACCTGCAGGGCTTACATTACAGACGGGCACAGACCCACACTGTCTCAAGAGTGCAGATCAATTGAAACAGCAAATTGTGTTTTTCATACATCACCGATTTCCTGATGATCTCTGTTTTCACAGAAGGTTCATCAGAAATAAAAGTGCTAACGAGACACTCACAGCTTCCTGCTGTCATCCAGCCACTCTCATGTTACCTCCTCATCCGTCTATCGCACACACCTGAACTCTTTGACCTGCGGTGAGTCGCTTTGGAACTTTGTAGATTCAGAGTGAAAATAAACACAATCGGGTTATCAGTGTCGCAGAGATCTAGTCAGACTACCTCCTTTTTTTCATCTCTTTGTGGGATCTTCTTCTAAAATAGTTAAGCTTTTTGCAGGTTCCTTTGATGGCTTCAGGAGAAATGAAACCTGTATTTGTGTCACGACATCACAGTACACAAACTTTCAAATAGGTGAATTCAGAGTTTTGGTTCACATCTTAATGTGTTTTAAAAAAATTAAACTGTTTTCAGAGGTGGACATGCCAAGAGCAGAAAAGCAGAAGTCTCGTGGAGACCAGAGCAGATTGGCCCTCTGATGAGGTTTTTTTTTTTTTATTTTTGTTTTTCCAATGAACTAAAAAGACAACTTCTCTACAGGGGCAGATTCTTGGTCTGAGTCAGAATGAGGAACATGTGCGGCTGGTCAAGTTGGTTTGGGTATTAGGTTGCCTGATGCCTTCCAGGTGATGCTTTACACGCATCTCCAACCAGGTGGAGGATAGGTTAACCCAGAATTTATCAGTCAGATTCAAGAGGAATTATAATAATCTGGTTTAAGTTGCTGCACTAAAGTGAAACAAAGTGAGATGAGGAATGTTTTTCATGAATGCCTTCCTGCTCCGGCCCTCTGCATTTATCCTCTTCTGACTTGTCTTTCAAACTCAAAATCACTCAAAAACTCTATTTTTGTCTGACGTATTCAAGGGTCTTGAATTCATAGCATGCGAGGTTCAGGTTGTGTGTTTGTGTGAAGAAATGCTGCCCGAGGCAGTTTCTTTTTTTTACTTCGTTTTCTGAGAAAATAGGAACGCTCTAATGGCACCTCGTTACCATGACAACCGACGCTGACTCCAGCTTACCTGTTGCTCACCTCTCTGTGCTCTTTGTGGTGGTTTTAAAGACACAAGAGATTTTGCACATTTCTCTGTTTAACCTCGGCAAGTCAGACTTCCTGTGAATTTTTTTTCTCAGGCTTCAAAGTTGTGAGAACATTTATCTCTGAATGTCTCCAAACACGTTCTGCTGTGTCAAAAACATTCCCATTTCCTGCTAAAAAAACTCCTACAGCTTTCCTGAGAGATACAGTCATCTAAAAAAACTACAGACGAAAGAAAACAAATACGTTTTATCTGCAAGTTGGAGGGAAATCATGAAGCCTCCACCACCATGCCTGACAGTTGTTGACAAACATGTCTGTTTGGGCTTATCTGCATTGCAATGTGGTTTCACAGGTTTCCATGTCCAGCTGAAGTTTTAGGTTCAATTTTTAATCGTCTGCAACTTTTCTCTGAACAAATTCAGTGAAAAGGATAAAATGCACTGTCATTCCTGATGGAGATCATTTTACTATGGAGTTACTAAGGACCCTGCCTGTGAAACAGCCTCCCAGAGAGCCTCAGGGCAGCAGAGACTGTTCATGTTTTTAAAGGAAGGCTCAAGACCTACTGTACCTTTTTAATTTGGCTTTTAGTTGAAATTTAGGAACTTACTGATATTTAAACAATTTTATGTTATTTCTTTTTTGACTTTCTTTAATTTTTTTTTCCACTCTTAGTGATTTATATCTTATTGTTATTACTTATCTGTTTATTTATCTGTTTACTTCTTTAATAATTCATTTATCCATGTATTTTGTTACTAATTGCTTTTTTTACTTTATTTTTTACTTTTATGTATTTCATTCCTTTTACGTTTTGTTTTAACTCCAGGGCTTTCCTCCGAATCAGTGACAGTCTTCTTAGTGAACAGGGTCGCTACACTGGGATCTCCCGGGTCTGGCTTCTTGCCTCGATCAGGTGGATTCTATGTTGGCTTCCTCTGTGAACGTAAGTGAGGCGTCACTGATGTGAACAGGTCCCTGATATATCATTCCCCCGCTTAGCATCAAGCCAGATTTCAAGTTCACTTCATATGAATTTTCTTTTCATATTGTTGGTGTCTCAATTTTTGCTTTGCTATATGTAAGTGTGTGGGAGGGCATTGTATGCGTGATCAATTTTGCCTTGCTGTTTGGCTTTTAAATTTGGAAATTTTTTTAATGTGAAGCACTTTGAGCCTCATTTGTTGTAAAGTGCTCTATTAATAAAGCCTGATTTGATTTGATTTTAATGACATCTGCTGATTAAAATATCAAACTAAAGCTTTCTAGCCTTATAGACCTGAACCGACCACCAGGACAGAGTGCAACCACACTCGGCTTGCACTGAGATGGTCTAGCCCCACTCTAAGGTTCATCAGATGCCTGCTCTTTGCTGAGCCCATTATAGACCTCCTTAAATGTTTCACTTTTTGTTATATTGCAGCCATTTGCTAAAATCATTTCAGTTCATTTTTTCCTCAATGTAAACACAACACCCCATATTGACAAAAAAAAAAACAACATTTTTGACACATTTGCAGATTTCTTAAAAAAGAGAAACTGAAATATCACATGGTCCTAAGGATTCAGACCCTTTGCTGTGACACTCATTTATTTAACTCAGGTGCATGTCAGAGCAAATGAGAGCATATTAATCAAATGCTATATCAGACACACACGTATTGCATATAACTAGAGAAAAAATGTCTAAATCTGAGTCTTTTTTTTTTTACAAGTAAAAGAAATTAGATAACAGGGGACAATGTGAAAAATATGCTTTTGTTTCTTATTACAAGCAATTTAAATTCAGCAATTTAAGACTATTTTCCTTTAAAAAGTAGTTTGTTTGTTTTTCCTTTTAAAAACACATTTTTAAGAGTTTATATCCTTAAATAAGAATAAAAATGAAAACATTTACCATTTTCAATTTGGTACATCAAATCACCTTTTCCTTTATTGGAGTCTCAATATCTCACAAACAACCCAACTCTTCCTGAAAATCTCCTTGAAGTCCTTTCATTCCCCAAAGGTTTTTTAGAAGAAGGCATTAGATGTGTTAACATTCTGTGGTGGCAGAGCGGCCATGCAAGGCGCTGGCCGGTCACCAGGATCACTGTGGGTTTCAGCTCATGTGTTTTGGGTGGACGTACAACGCAGGAATCAAACCTGTAATCTTTTAAAACTGGGTTTTTTTGGGAGTTAAACTTTGGTTCTTTTCTCGCTGCACATCAGCATCCCAGCATTAAAAGACCGTCTGCTTCCGGAGGTTATGAGCCATAAACAGGTGACCCTTGAACGGACAAATGAACTGACTGCAGCTCCTGTTCCCGAGAAAGCCGTTTGCATGGACAACGTGCATTTCCTGAAAGCAGCAAAGCTCATCAGTTGAGCTTTGGCAGAGGATTTCAGTATGTTTGGGTCAGCAACAGTTTATCCCTCATGTGAGGCTCAGAACAACAGGGCGGACTTGCTGGATCATTCACACTTTGGGTAACAAGAGGGCAGCAGCTTCAATAAAAAACATCAACTGCAAATACCGCAGGATAAAAACTGGAGAAAACACCCTGTTAATGTGTTTATGTTAATCAAAGGAAACTTTGAATCCAAAACAACACATAGCAAAGAAATTGCATTTCTGTGTGTTCCAAACCAATGTGGTCTCATCGGTTTGGGACCACATCAGACCACTTTGGAACGTCTTCCAACGTCCCTGAACAAAGACGCCAAACACGCAGTCTAAACAGCTTTTAGTTACTTTGTTCCCAGAACGATTTTGAAAACCCTGCATCAGCTATTCGTTAACAAATGGTCATCAGAATGGCACGTCTTTATGGAGTGATGTCGTTGAAACCCTCAGTCTGTCACAGCTCAGTCACTTCCTGCTCAGAAAGGCTCTACAGCCTTCACAATGCAGTAAATGAACCAGGTTTCTGTGAAGATCAAAACTTCTTTCATGGACCTCTGTCCCAACCATACATGCTAATGTATGCACTGAACTAAAGGAAATCTGCCTGTGACCGCTCCACCCAACACCCAACTGTGAAGTAACTGAAGTAACTAAGCCAAATGCTTTAGTCCACCTGACAAAACTGAAGAAAGACTAAACAGAAGGCAATAAATCAGAAGGAGCTCAGGGTCGGGGTTCAAAATATGAAATCCTAATAAATGGATCCACACTTAAAACTACCCAAGAAAGAGTCACCAAGTGAACAAATCCATTGTTCTCCAGGACAATTTCTTGTTTTTATGTTAGATTTAAAAAACTGTTTTTCTTCTGTTTACTTTGTGACCAAAAAAGCCTTTGTAGTAAATATCTGAAACAACTTTTGATACATTTTAAGTCAAACTGTGTTTATGTGAATCAAAAGTGGAATGATTTGATGGTTTGGCAGTGACACCCATCCTGACTCTGTTCCACATTTACCAAAGTTACCCGAGTAATGAGCCAAAAGTGAACGTCTCCATCATGATCTCATACTTTCACAGAGCTCTCATCCTTTAAGCAAAAATACGGCATGTCTTTTCCTTGAGGTGAACGTTGGCCGAACAAACTTCCGGCTCTGATCTGGGAGCACAGCTGAAAGAGGTTCCTCATTTCCAGCATGAAAGCGTTGAGTCTGCATTTCACAGTAAAGATGTGTTGATGCTGCTTATTCACCGTGTCACATCATGCATTAGCATTCCCAGTACATTAGTCATCCCTGCCATGTTATCTGCTTTGTTAGGCTCAGAATGAGACGCCGTTTGGTGTCAGGTGTAATTCCAGATTCTCCACAGTAACCTGAACATCTGCGATCAGTGAAATATACAACATTTAAAGAGCGGCAGACGTTCCAGCGCTCTGTAATTATCCCACGAGCTGCAAGCAGGGGAGCACTTTGGCAAAAACCAGAGGTTAACCGGAGCAGGTGGAAAACAATCAATGTGGTGTGTCTGTGGGGAGGGGTCCTGACTTATGTCATGCCTCAAGTGGAAGCTTTCAAGTCATTGCCATGACAACCTGTCTCATCCCTCCACTCTGACAGAACCGAGACAACACGAACGCTGGGAAGCAGACCAGTTTCCTGTCGGTCCAGTTCAACCAGTTTTCTCAGAAAACCAGATTGAGCTTGCACTGTCCAAATAAAACAGACTCCCCCTCTCTCTGTCCAATGCTTCTGCCAGGGTTTCACTGCCTTAAATATTCATCCTTTACTAGTCAGGCCGGTCTTGCATTAAGATTCCCCTTGCAGCGCTGAAGGCTATCAGCCTGCAGAGCTGGTGGGCGAAGTGGGGAGTGTAAAGTGAGGAAATAAAGAGAGAAGGGGGTGCTGGTGGGGGAAACAGGACAAGACAACCAGGAATTAAATACATTTGTTTTCCTATGTGCCAAATTAGTATTGACGGCAGCTACCTACTCAGCCAAAACCCAGCCATGTTGAAAATTAATTATTCGGCTGTGTGTGTGATGATAGCGCGCGCACACACACAAGCAAAGGTGGCAGGGATGGTTCTGCACAGCTGCGCCGCTGCACACCGACACTTGAAAGGATGGGTATGTGCACGCACACACAAACACAGAAATGTATGCGACGTTTGGTTGGTTGGAGCTTTCTGCCTCAGCCGTCAAAGGAAGCAGAAGAGAGAAGAAATGAGGAAGAACTGCTGCTTCTAAGACCTCAGCATTGCCTCAATAAAGACACTTTTGCACCGCCAGTGAGGGAAGCAGATACACAATGACCAGATTTATTTAACTCTACCACCGCAGCTTCAAATCCAGTGTTGATGGTCTCTGACCTTCCACAACTCTTCAACTCTTTAAGCAATCAACAGCAGTTTTGCACTGATATGCAACCCTCTACAGTAGTGAGGAGTTTATGTAATCAACATCTATCAGCTGGTTCTGTCGTGGAGAGAAGTGGCTTTGCATATGCACAGGTAACAGAACCACGTATGAACGTGGGGACTCGGTTGTTCTCGTGGGTTGGGAGGGGCTGGTGCTCAGAGAGCATGGTTTCAGAACAATGCTCAGAGATGCGTGAATGGATCAAAATACTGCTTTGGAGGTGTTTGTCCATCAGGAATTAATATAATAATACACTTAAAAGCCCATAAAAGTTGATTTTGCATGGTATAGGCCTTTGAAAGCCCATTTTTCCTTCTTGTTTTTTGTTGCTTTAGCTAAAGTCTAAGTCACTAGCACCTGTACGGGGATCCACCCACACAGGTACCATTGTTGTGTTTGTGGTAAGCGAAGTATGCATAAGGATGGTGCACACACCTATGACACATGGGTGATGCTGCTGTCCGGTGTCCTTATGCTACACTCTAGTACTACTTACTATGGTACTTCTTACTTGCCCTGTTTTTTTCCATCTTGTCAAGGATAAATGGTTATCTTTGCTCAAGTCTGTCATCATTTAGTTTTAGAGTCACTAGTTCATGATTCCCGATGCCCACAGAGTAAAAATGTATGTTTGTCTGATTTTCCTTCCAAGATAAATTATTGCAAAAAGAGGAATCTTTGAACTGAAGAAAAGTGGAGTTTTAAAGAAAATTACCATCTTCATAACTAAACCCTTTTTTTGTGTAAAAACAATTAGTTTGGAAGCTCCCTCCATAAGCTTTTCCAGCTCTTGCTGAGCCGATTGTGCCAACAGCTTGAGAAGGATTACCTGACCTTTGAGGTGACCTTTGCAGACTTCCCCTAAAGAATGTGGTCACGCCATGGAAACGGCAGAGTCCTGACCAGCAGAAGGCCCAGACTGAGAGCATTCCTGTCACAATTAGTTATTGCATGCTTCTCTACCAACCACCCCATATGTGTTCTCCTGACCTCGCTACACCCAGATACTGATCACATGATAACACCAAAGGAGTTTAGCTACGGTTAAGAGAACATCGAGAGTCGCAGAAGAGACTTTAGAGACTGAAATCTGCACAAAGCTGGCTCAGAATGCGGCTTCAGCAACACCACCGTGCATGACAGCGACTGGCACGTATGAGTGAAGGCAGTCAGAGTGAACCAGCAACACTTAAATTGAATATCATTTGTCCCTGGCTTACTGAAACGGCACAAAGGCGGCACGGGCTGCAGCCGCAAAGGAAGCTAAGTCTTAAAAAAGGCCCAGTGAAGAACTATCTGTGAACAAACGACGGTCTTGGTGGTGGATCAAGGAATTGAAGTCCTTAAAAATAGTGTGACTTTAGTGTTAATCCTGAAAAAAGTTTGAACAAACAGTTTGTTTCCATAGTTTAGCAGAAATCCAGTGTTGTGTGTCAGAGCTTTTCTTTGGAAAAGCTGCTGCATGGAGGTCGATCTTCTTGTTTGTCCTGTTTTTGTGTGCTCAGACTCTTTCAGGCACTCCGAACCAAAGTCTTGGCTGAGTGGATTACACCTGTTATTTCAGAGTCAACATGCTTTGTCGTCATCTAAATTCTTCTCTTGAATCTCAGCGGGGCTCAGAGGACTCTGTGGAAAGTTTTCAGCCTAAAAAATTGGAGTAGCTGAGATTTTGTCGGGCTTTGAGAGGCTTGAAGGAAAAAGCTGTAATGGAGAAATGGAAGTCTTATAGTATTATGGACAAATCCACCCACGGCCATTTGATCTTCTCCGACAGAAAGGCGTCTCAGGCATCAAGGCGGGTTGGTGAAAAAGAAAAGTCCACTTGACATGTCTGTCAGAAAACAGATAAATTACATCATATCCTTTGTTGGGTTGAAGAGAATCTTTCTCTAAAGCAGAGGTGAATCGTTTTTTGGAAGATCTCTGACAGAAGAACAGAAGATGGAACATTTTTGGTCTGACGTGGTGCAGACGTACTCAGGCAGACATGCAGACGTATTTTTAAACCTGAAAAAACATAGATTTTTATAGATTTTATTTATGATGGAGGATCGGCTGTAGGTCAAAACTATTGATTCTGTGGTGCAGCAGCAGTCCTGAATCTTCCTTCTTACTGCGCCTTTGAGTGAAGTTTAACCCCCGCCGCATACTTTGAAATTATTATGGGCTGGCTACATGACCCACAGCTAGGTGGCCATTTTGTGGCGAAGTGTAAAATGCTAGCAGGTAAAATCTACAAACACAATCAAAGTTTCACTGACCTTTGATTGCAGGAAGAAGCCCCCAATTTTCAAAAAAAGAGCCCCCTTTAGTAGCTTCTAAACTCTTGGCAGGATTTCAGTCCATCGCTTCCCAGTTCCTCGAGCATCGCTGGGAAGCTGCTTTGAAAAAAATAATTTGGTTTTGAAGTTTGTAGATTTTAAACGGCGTTAACCTGGTGAGCTCTAAAAGTGCTGTTCCTTTATTGCTCGCACATCAGATTATTAGTATCGTTTTTTATTGTAGTATTATGAAAACAAAATGATTTATCGCAACATCAGATTCCAGCAGATGCTGAATCTGGAAATTCTTGGCTGTTTTTTTTCTCACTTTATTCATGTTTTTTCTTTTTAAATTCATCCCCAAAGAAATACACAGCCGTTCTCAGTCATGGGACGCTGGCACTCATCTGAATGGAAAAACAGCGCTTCAAGATGGCGGCTCACAACAAACAAAGATCTTTGATGCATTTCCAGCTTCAGTAGAAACAAGCCGGTCTCTTCACAGCTGGACTTCAGTGATGTTTACATCTTCCTGGTACAGAAGTCCTGAGCTCACAGTGTCCAAAAGATGAAAGTACAAAAGAATAGACTGCTGTTTGTGTCTTTGATCTGGATGGTCAGCAGTGCTGGATTCTGAGGAGGAAAATCTTCATGGTAACAGTAACAGTGAAACTGGTCATCAAACTTGAACATCTGCTATCAGTGATGTTGTGGTTTCAGATATCACAAATGTCCCTCATATGTACACTCCCCATACCCCCACCCCCCCCAGGACCCTGGAACATTATGTTATGTTACATTATGTTGGCGAGGCTAATGCTGCAGGTGTGGCGGCTTCGTTGCTTTTTGCTGCTCACATCATGAGATATTAATGTCCTTCCAGGTCATGTGACACAATAATTAAATTTATTAATGAGTGCTGTGTGAGTATTGTTCCATAAGAGACTGTTGTGACAGGAAACATAAAGCACATTCTGCTGAGTATTCTGTGAAGAAAACCAACAATGCAGTCATAATTGCAGAACCATGGAGCAGTTTGTGCTGAAAACATGAAGCAGGAAACTTGATTCTAAACTGACTGTATTCACAGTTTTCTGCTGATAGTGTGTTTGTGCTTAAGAGCCTCCATGATAACAGAGCAGAGCTGATTCCGTTCTGCAGTGATTGTCTGAAAAAGAAAGCCTCCATCTTTCACTCTGAAGAAGACGAGGACAGGAAGGAGCCACCCCCCCCACCTGTCTTTGTACTCCCCGTTCCAAAGGTGACTCTTTTCATAACTTCCAATAAAAGTGATCCAAAAGTGAAGCCTGAGCTGCTCTCACAGCCTCCATTTATTCACAGCCACTCCACTGTCTTTCACGGCTCCTCTTCGTTTAGCAGTTTGGGTTTATTTCAGGTTGAAGTGCTCGCCGCTTGCTGTTCTTCCTTAAACAGAATGGGAACTCAGGAGAATAGGATGAATAGAAGGAGAGCAGGATAGAGACCAGTTCTCCTAGTGGAGAGCCTGTTGAGAAACAAATGGTATGAGCCCCAAAGAAACCATTTGGATGGGGGGGTGAGCAGCAGTAATTGGATCAGTAAAATGGTGGGGGGTTCAAATCAGTTCTTTTCCACGATTTGGAGTTAGCTAAAGGCAGAAACAAACGATGACATCTCCAACTGTTTCCTTAGAAGATGTGCTCATGCTGCTACTTTCCAAACATTTCTCCAGAGCAACATCACTGAAACGACGCAGAGAAACTTCCAGACTGAATTTCAAAAACTGGATCTCATGCAGGTGTGCGTTCCCCATACAGGTTTGACAATTTTTCACGCTGCTGACAGCCCGCATCCACCTGTAAAGACACTTCAGACAAGAGCTTGACCAGCAGTCAGGAGCTGTGACATCTTCATGTTCAGACTGACTGAGACATGAACAGTTTCAGGTCTCAGGTCATGTTTACAGTGCGTTCCAAATGATTATGCAGATTGTATTTAAGTGTCAAAAAGATAAAGTTCGTCTTTTTCAATGAAACTCATGGATGACGTGGTGTTTCAGGGCTCTTTGGATCACTGGCATCAAACTTAGTCACCTGTGATCATTAATTTTCCATGGTAAGCTCAATTAAAGGAAAAACTACTGAAGAAGGACATTCCACTTTATTAAACAGACCAACATTTTCAAGAACTATGGGAAAGAAAAAGGATCTCTGCTGCTGAAAAGCAGGAAATAGTTGAAATAGTTATATGCTTTGGACAAGATGACACCAGATGACACAACATGAAAACCTTGAATATTTCATGAAAAAGGAGGTGGTGGAGTCATGGTTTGGGCTGAATTCATGGTGAAAGAGCTGGTTGACCCCTTTAGGGTTCCTGAATATGTGAAAATGACCTCTGCAAAGTATGCTAAGTTTCTAACTGACCACTTTCTTTCTGGTACAAAAAGAAGAACAGTGTTTTCTGTAACAAGGTCATCTTCATGCATGACAATGCTCCATCTCCTGCTGCAGGAATCCTTCTGCATCATTGGCTGCTATGGGCATCAAAAGAGGTAAACTGATGGTGTGGCCCCCATCCTGAGAGTGGAGGCAGTTCACATCCAAACAACAGCTCTGGAGGCTATTCTGACATCCTGCAAAGAAATTCAAGTAGAAAGTCTCCAAAAAAGTTCAATGGATGCAAGAACTGTGAAGCTGCTTCAAAATAAGGGTCCCATGCTGCAGTAAAAAGATCTATCGAAATCTGAAGCAAGAAATGTTTAAAAAGACTCTCTTCAAACTTGATATACTGAAACTTTTAAACAAACAGTAAATCAAGCAAATTCAAAACTCCACAGCGACAGCTTCCGTGTCCTGTTTGCTGCAGCCTTTATGCTGTAGTGGCTCGGGCTGCTCTTTTGTCGCATGTCCTTCTGGGTATCACACTTCCAGGCGCTCAGCTCCTCCTGGCAGGACGCTCTGGACCACGTCGAGTCTGTGCTGTGAATCTGCCGCTAAAAGCTGAAAGTTGGCTCTGAATTTCTGCAGAAACTGTGACTGGCGTTCTCATGGTGGTTTTTTCCACAGAGCTGCGTCCTTTGGCTGCAGGAAGGAGTGTGTGGATGTGATGGCACTTTGTGTTCGCCGAGTCTGAATCCCTTTTAGAGATTTGCTTGTTTTAAGGTGGACTTCAGAGTTTCTGTTACCTTAAAAGTCTAACAAACTTATCCAAACTCCAGCTCTGATGCCTCCGTCTGTCTGCCTTCTGACCTCTGACCTCCAGCTCAGACAGGAATCTGTCGCCCCCCCACCTGCCCGCTGAGCCGGAGCGCAACCTTTAACTCCGTCACCCTCCACCGGCCTCATTAGAGAGCGTGTCACTTGGATGTGAAAGGGGGGAGGGCTCTGCGCCTGTGTCTGTTGCTGATCAGACAAAAGGCTGAGAACACCAGAGGTCGGAGGTCAGCGATGGCAGCAGACCCACACACGCTCCGTTAATGAGACGCTGTGGTTTTATCAGCTGCACACGAGGTTACTTTCCAAAATAAAAGTTTCCCAAAGTTTTCCTGCAGCTGCATTTAGCTCAGCTGATTGAAATGAATTAATTAGGAGCATGTTGAACAGTCGCCAACAATTAGGCTAATTAATTTATTCGAGGGGTTCAATTGCATCTTTTTAATTTGGATAATTAACAAGCTTCTCGTTCATTTTCACACAGCTTACGCTCGCATTAACACCGGCTGCACCTCCTCTGGTTTACCTGACCTGCTTCATTACCACAGCTAGTTTGCAAAGGACACCGCAGAGTCTCCGCCCACATCGTCTTCCTCCAGAATAAACGATGAGTAACGAGTAATTAAGGATCTGTGGGCTAAATCGTCTGTTTCACTCCGTTCTGAGGACAGAACGCAGCTTCAGAATCAGACCAAACCAAATCAGACCTGCGTCTTATTGCGATGTCATGCGATGTACTCTATTAAGGTGGAGTTTTCTTTCAGTGTAATGCTTCTTTAGGAATTGATATGAAAAATGTGTGAATCAAGTTTTAGAATTCCATATGTTTGGGATTTGAGGACCTCCACTCAGCTAATTTCAGCTTTGTGAGGGGTGGAGTCATTCTCTGTGTTGACAACAATCACTCCTAATTAGAGTATTTACTGATTCAGCTCATTTTAGCTGGCGGAAGGCTCAAGAACTCTGGTAGGAAGAACAGAAACAATCAGCCTGAACTAAAAGTCCAAATCCAGCATCTTTACAGAGTGAGAAAAATGGCTGGAGATGAAGAGGGAAGTGTGTTTTCCTATCTTGGGTGACAGGTCATCGGCTTGTTACCCAGCATGCTGCAGGGCTGTGTGGTTCAGGGAGGAGGGGTCACTTCCTGACCATTAGCAAGGGAAGGACAGAGAAGGTCTTCATCAATCACCTGACACCTGGTCGCCGAGGGCAACAGTAACTAGAAGGTTACCATCTGCAATAACTCCAGCAGCACCGCAGGGCTGCCTCTGACCCGCCAGAGAAGATCAGATCCTAAAGTGACAGATCAAGGAGCAGCCTTGCTTCCAGCATGAATGCGGCAGGAACACAGAGCAGCGCCGGACTCGCTCATGTCTGAGGTCACCTGCTCAAAGATGAAGCCCCAAAACCTGCATCTGCTTAGGAGATGACCGAGGCCTTTGAGCCGCTGCTCCTCTGGATTTGAGATCACTTTGGTCTTTGTCTGGCTCCTCTGAAAGGAATCCACAGATTACTCCTCCTGCTTCAAAGCCTGATGTGACCCAAAGATGTGACACAAACAAAACGAAGCAGCTTGGAAGAACTTGATGGAGAAACCAGACGGTTTGTTCTGCACAGAGGAGACAATGACTGAGGATGGAGAAGAAAACTATGAGGAAGTTATCATTTTCACATGAAAGGTTCCATTAATTCCATTCGATTCAATAAAAGAACAACATTTTGGAGCATCTCTAAAACTTAGATGAGGATTTGAAAAGGAAACCTGCAGGACCTTCAGGCTCCACTTTGACTTTCGGTCTGGAGCTCCTGAACAACATGGAGCTTGTTTGCCCTTAGGTCTTCTCTTTACCAGACTCAGCCTCTGTTTTTAATAGACTGGTTGGATTCAGACTCAGAGTTGTGACAATGGTGATTTTTCATGAGACCCAACTTGACCTTCTGACCTGAGTTTTGACCCCATCCTTCCGCACCGACTTGAACTGTGTCCAGAGACTGAAAGCAGCCTCAGAGCTGCCCCTCCAGCCCTTCATCTCTGTGACTGCAGACCTGCTCTGATACCATGAGCATGCTCAATATCCCCACTGACAGCATCAAAGGTCCAATCAGATCGGTGCTGTGATGCAAGAACATACCAGCTCTGACCTGCTGCCCTGTGGCTGTGAAGATAACCACCAACATCTGGCTCTGCTGTTAAACACACACTCCCTCCATTAGTCGCTCGATGAGCTCGTATCTCCACATCCAATCACGCTCAGAGTCCGTCACTTAGCGTGCACGGATTACTGTTCCAGGCCAATCAATATTCAGGTTCCCCTGAGTCCCCCCCCCCATGTGTCACTCATCCTGTGCCTTTCTGTGAGTGCTGTTTGCCCAGTGACCCAGAAAGCCCGGTCCCGGGTGTTTGTCCTGGTTAGAGCGCTAACCCACTTGTTCCTCTCTGATCAATAGCAGCAGCAGGTTGACAGCTGAATCCCTGAAATACCAAAGACTGCTCTTCACTTTTAGATCTGCAAACACAATCTTTTCATGCTGTCGATGGCATTTCTGAACACTTCAGCAACAAAAACCCAATAAAAAAATAATAAATAAACCAAGACAAGCTTTCGTTTGACATGCGTCTACAGGTTATTTTTGCCATTTTTGCTGACGTTCAGTGAACTGTGAAATGGCTCAAAAAATGTGGTGGTGAGTTGACTGTTTTGATTCCAAAATAAAATCTCGTGACAAAATGATGCTTATCAAATCTCAGTGAGATCCAATCTGAGTAGTTAAACATTTTCAATCTCCCAATGAAAACAGAAGTTTGATGTGTGACTTGATCAGTCAATAATGACACCACTGAACACAACAAAGCGGTTTGGTTTTCTTTAGCTAGAACTAATGTAGTGCGCTTATGCTAATGGAGCAAGTCTGGTATCTATACTAAAATCTTTAGATCATTGTCTGCAAATGTTTAGATGTCACCATTTTATCAGTCTCCACAAGAACCAACCACTTCTTTCCATCTTTTTTAAGGTTTAAAAAGTTATCAGTAAAATATGTGCAAATTCACAAGATGGACATTAGCATGGATCTATTTAAGTGGATGCATCAGAATAGGGCAGAGCAGTAAGCTTGTGGCCCCACCCAGCATATTTTCTACCTCACTACTACGATCCTTTTCAAACTGCATTTTTTCATCTGCTCCTAATTCCCAAAGATTTGAATAAAGAAATGCTCTGAAATACAATGTTGAGTTTAATTTTCTTTATAAACACCAAAACCAGCATTTTCTTCAATGTTGGTTTTTAAAATGTTGTTTTGTTTATTGTTCATCTACAGTTCAAAAGGTGACTTTTATTCAAACAAAAACATGACTGGTGCTTCAAAAAGTTGATGATGTTCTGTCAAGTGAAGCGTCTCAAAGAAAACGCAGCAGAGTGGTTTCTTCTGGAACATTGGTTCAGTGTTTGCTGTGAATCCGAGTCAGACACAGGTGAAAGTGAAGAGTGGAAGACAAGGTCTAGCAGGAGGTCATACGATTTTTATACAGTTCTTAGTGGTTTGAAATAAAAACTGGTTCGAAATTGTTTCTTTAAGAAAACAAAGTAAACTCTTTTTACAAAGCACAAGCAGTTCTGCTCTGTCGCAGTCAGGTGAGATATCATTCCCTGTTACTGTGTGAAGGTTCGTTTGTTCCTATTATTCAGAAATGGTCTTCAATATTTCTGATGTGGTTTGCTTGTAATCTGACACTTTTTCACTTTCAGTCTTGTCTTTGTCTCAAGTTGAACATTTATCTTCCAAAGCAACAGTTTCAGGTTAAAACCTGTTGGGCTAAAAAAGCTTTTCTTCAAGGCAGATAAGTGAGCTGTCAAAGTGTAGAGTAACATTCATCCGGTTGAAGCCTGATGGATGACTGTTGACACAGTCGCCAGATAAAGTCTGTTTGTTCTTATCGTCTTTAGGATAAGTTCATGATTGTCTAGAAAGTTGTCTTTTCCACATAAACATTCAAATGTCATTGTAAAATTTCTGTCTCATTTATGCTGAGAAAGCCAGAATATTTATTCTCTACAGGAGCCTCACATTTGAATTCACACATTTTCCAAACGTCCTGCGACGAGCCAATGAAACGCTGCTTGTTTTGATGTCGACTGCTGCCAGAAACTCTGATGTATGCACGGTGAGCGCGGTACGTGACCTGTTTGTCTTGAGTGGAAGCTGCGGTCCAGAGCCGCGCATGTAAACAGGCCGAGTGCTGCGGCCCCTCCCTGCAGGCAAACATTAGCATTGTAGATGTGAGCGGTCAGCCAGCAGAGCAGCGAGCTCCTCAGATCTCCACCAACCACCAGCATCCAGCTGCTTTTCACATCAGCAGCAGGACGCTGGTGGTAAACAGGAAGTTCACAGTGGGATGATGTCACAGCAGCATCCTGAAAAGATCCTCCCCCTCCCAAACTGATGACCCCCCCTGAAAGATCACTCCTTCACTTTACAGAAATCTTACTCTGCACAGACAGAAGGACAGCAAGGAGAACCCGCAGAAACCTGAAAGAACCACAAACAATGGAAGAACTACTACTGGGAACAAGATGCCGATACCCCTTTAACACCGAAGACGACAGCAAACTAACAATTGTTTAACTTTTTTACTGCTTAAACAATTCACTTTTATTTATAGAACCTATTATCACAACATGGAATCACCATGATTCCAAGGGATTCTGACACGGAGAAAAGCAGCTTCAAAAAGTTAGCGAAGTTAAAAAAGTGCCAACTGTAGTTAGAAAAGTTCTGGATCAGTAGCAGCTGGTTTGGTCCAAACACCTTCTCATTGTAAAGTGCTGCACATCAGCGCAAAGCTGCATTTCTCAGCTTCAGGTTCAATTAGGAGGAGGAAGAGCCTGCACTTCACTTCCTCCTGAGTCTCAACCAAGAACAGACACGTGTTTGCCAAGTTAAAAAAAAAAAAAATACAATTTATTCTAGAAAAAAAACAAGTAATTTGGCTCTAAGGTTTTATAATTAACAATTTGATGTCTTTACACAAGGACAGCTCACCTCACAGAAACAACTGTTTGTGTCCTCTGCACTCACTAACCTGCCTGTTTGTCTCTCTGCAGATGATCCTGTGGTTTATGTTTGACTCCTTCTGGACCTCTCAGACTCTAACCAATCACAGCAGATTTCCCCTCGAACCTACTGAGTCTGGTCCTGGGGGATCATTCCAAATCCTCCATTTGACCCTTTAATACTGGAGCTGTCATTGTCGACTCTTCGAACTACCGTGACCCTTCTATGAGAACCTGCTTGTCTTCACGTCAGAATCTGTTGCGTAAACGGTTGAAGAGTTACGATAATTCAAAGAATGTCAAGACGGGAGCTTAACTGAAACTACAAAGAAAGAAGCTGTGACATTCTGTCACATGTTTACTGTTTGCTGGAACCAATCAAACGTTGGTTTGGAAATTGTTAAGATCGAACACAGAGTTCCTCCAAACCTTTTCAACGATGACACCGATCATATTTGAAATGTTTGGGTCCATCAGACTTGGTTTAAATCTGCTATGTGCAAAAAGAAACTGATTTATTTATCAGAGCATGTTTAGCAGCACAATCAGAATGAGTGTGCTGCTGAAGGGTGTCCAACTCTGCTGTGGAAACTTTAAAGCTCTGTGCGACTTTCTTCAAATAAACTCCGGCACTTTGATGGGTGTGAGTGCTGAAGTCCTTCTTTAATCTCGCCCCACAAAGCTGATTGGTTTTGTCGTTTTTGCCAACTTGTGTTAGAAACGTCAATCTTTCATTATGTAGAGACGCTGGAGGACCAGCGAGGAGTCCAGTTGCATGTTGTTACAGCTCTTTGAAAACATTTTATGCATTTGGAGATTCATGTTTTCATCAAAGTTGCATGACTTCCAGCAAGAGATCAAACAAGAAAAGGAAAAAAAAAGTCTGAGTCTTTTTTTCTTTATTCTATGCATTTCTATGACTCTTTCATCTGGAAAAAAACACTTCACTTAGCTTCAGCTCAGCGACAGCCTGGAGGTCAAAGGTTTAGCATCAACACACTGGATGAAAAAAAACGTCTTCAGAGACCCGAAGCGACGACAGCGACGCTGACAGAGGAGCTGAATGTGAGCTGCCCTGAAACCAGAGCTCATTTGAAGGTAATCAGGCTTGATGCTTCTGACTTAAATAAGTCAGAAGACGCTCTTCTCCCTCTTCTGGAGACAAGAACACGAGAAACCCGTCATCAGAACAATCAAATGGACCGAACCTGAGAATGGCTGCTTCCAAATCAACACAAACAAATAACACACATACACATGAGCAAAAACATGCACAAAAGACAATAACAAAAACCATACAAACAAGCAACAACAGACACACAGGCTAAAGTGCAGCCGTGAGTGTGAGTGTCTGGTTGCAGAGTTTACTCTTCATCTTCTGGGTGGAGTTGAGAGGAGATGGACTGATGGAGTTCACATTTATTGTCGTGGGTGTCCATGTTCCTCCTTTTAGAGGGAGGACCCAACGGGGGTTCCTGTCCGGGGTGGGTGGGGTCTGCAGTTATTTGACAAGTTCTACTTTGAACCTGGCTCTGGTGTGGTGTGGCTGAGGACTTCCGGGTGGAAGCTCCTCAGTTCAATAAATGAGCAGACAAAGCAGAGGTCATAGGAACTCCAGTCCAGGTCTCACAATGTGTTTCAGAGACCTTTAGTCTGATGTTTCAGCAACCGTCCGCCTCATGTCCAGAAAACTGAACAGCTTCAGAAGATCCGGTTAGAGCAGTTGGATCTGATTATCTGAGTTCATCTCCACGCTGGTGAAGACAAATCTGAAACTCAAAAACCTGCAGAACTTCCCGTCCCTTTCAGGTAGTTTGAAGGTCAGGCAGCATCTCGGGTGTTGAGCAGTCAACAGATCCTCCAGCATGAGTCTGCAGATGATTACTGAACATAAAGAGACCGTTAGAGTGCACGCCTTCACCTCCAAAGCAAACACTCTCTCTACTCCTCACAAACACACACGTCCAGCACTGTGGAGGCACTTTGGCTCCTCTCTGAGGCATTTAGGGACTCTCCTCTTCCTCCAGCTGTCAGAACCAAAACTCAATGATCGACAATGATTGGCTATAGCTGCCAGGTGTGCTCATATGTTCATGCATGCTCACACACACACACAGAGCCTCTCCCAAAGCTCCTACTGCTAGAATATTCGAAGCTCTTCTCACAAAAAGCAGTTCATCTGCCTCAAGACATTCCACCTCATTTTGCCAGACGAGTGTGGCATCCCTCCTCCAGTATGACACACACACACAAACACACACACACACACACACACACACACAGTAAAGTAAAGTAAAGCAGTTAATTCTAGCCTCAGTACACTGAAGCATCTGTCTGCAGTTTCTGCAGAAGAAAACTCACTAAATTCATCACCAGCCAACCAGCAGGAAACAGGTAAACATCTAACTAACTGAGCTAACCAGCTGATCTCAGAACAAACTGGTACAACAAAAATTCACGATTCATCTTCCTTTGTTACGTACAACACAACCCTTAGAGAGCAGATAACTGTCCACGCAACAAAAGAATCCACTTAAACTGTAGGAACCCTTTCTCTCAGCCAACTGTTCATAATATTCAAGATTAGCGAGATCAAGATGATTTAGTTTACTGTTCAACTATTCAAAAGACAAATAACACAGGAGAGCAGCACCAGGAAACCACGAGGACATGACAGGACACTGACTGTAACAAAGCATGACCATGGGTTCTGTTTGAAGGAATTCTTCCAGCTTTTATCTTATTACATCTCAGAGGTTCATTTAGTTCCACCTTACAAACTAATGTCCTTGCAAGTCACTGAGATGAATGTGTGCTGCTGCTGAGAATGTTTCTAAGCTTAACGAATCAGCTTAACAAATATTATTATTATGAAGACTGTGATGTAAAATCCCTTTAAATATATGAACATGAATCATACCCAATTATGTGTTAACAGAGATTTCACCGATATCAAATATATGTATGGATTAAAGACAAAGGTGTGGACAAAATACATTAATCGTCACTGAATTACCAAAAACAAACAAGAAAAACCTTTTCATTCCAAATTTCTCCTGAAATATTGATTATTGAATTTAACCAACATGTTTGGAAGTGAAATGTAAATCAAACGCTAAACTTCACTGAGAGGAGTTCAGATATGAAACAACTGCAGGAAAGACATTCAAAACGATCACTTGATAAAAAAAACTCAAAGCAATTATGAATGTGATGTAATAAATGGATCAAAGGGAGTCAACAAAATTCATTGATTTGTTCTTTTTTTGACCATTTGATTGTTTTCATTTCTTGTGTTTCTGTGAAAACAATCTGTTTGTAGAAACTGTAGTTTGGATTGAGTTGACCAAAGGGGCTCGGTCTCGATAAGTCAAACTTCATCCAAAGCCTTTTTCCAACTTTTGCATGTTGTTATTTATTGTTGTATTTCTGTTTACCTTTAATTATTATTTCATTAGTTCAAGATAAAGACATACATATATACAGTATATGTGTTTTGTTTTTTAAACTCACTGGAATCTAACTTTGACCACTCCTCTGTCCAAACCTGCAGACGCCTGATCTGAGAGTCTGGAGCCAGAAAATCTCTCCAATGACGACTTTAAAACAGAAAATACATCACAACAATGCTGTGAGGATGATCAGCAGGTCCACACTTCCCAGCAGCCCTTGCAGATGCTGAATTTCCGTGTGTTCATTTATTGGATCTCAGGGTTTGCTCCACCCCCTCAGCACCCCCAACATCACTGGGGGGTATCCACAGCATGACAGAGGACACGTGTACTCTGCTAGGAAGACCGTCTCCGCAAACACAAACCAGATTGTTAGCATACCTCTGGTGAGTCAGTCTGTATGCAAAGCTGAATGCAAACATGGTCAAAGAGGTATGTATGTGTCTGTCCACATATTTATGTCCTGGAAGTCCAAACTGGATTGAGAAACTCTCAAAGGAGGAATTCAGTCCAAACTTCCTTACAGCTGTTACCATGACAACACAGACCAAGTTTCCACTGGGATTTACAGGTGTGTCATCCAGGCATTTATCCCCACGCCGCATGCTCCCTCCTCCCTGGATATTTGCATGGATGTCAGGAGAATGACGGAAGCCTTGCTCACGAGGACAAACCAAGTTCACAAATCTGATGAGCAAACTTCCAAACCGACAGATTCCAGACTTATCTGTGAGCATCGTCCTTTTAGTTCCACAACCAGGAAGAACATCGCATCACACAAAAATGAAGCTGTTTCTGACAAATTCATTCTGCCTGAAGCTAAAAGAAAACTGGAATCCTCCACCGCCACCACTGCTGCTCATTCTGCCGTTCCACTGCAAATCCTTATTGATCACTTCACATATTGATGATGCAGTTTGTGAGAGTTTTGGTTGTCGTGGGTTTCAGAGCGGAAGGCCCGTCTGCAGAAGAGAAGCATGTCTTCTCGTTTGGATTCTGACAGAACCCCAGTGCTGCTGTCTGGCCCGAAACACCGGCAGATTAGTTTGTTTGTTCTGAACCTCAGCAGCGTCGGCTTTAACTGGATCCACACAAACCTTCAGGGAAATTCTCCACAGAAACCAAGGAAGCAAAAGAAGAAGGGAAAAAGTTACAGATGTAGAGCTGTGTGTTAATGTCTGACCTCAATCCTGTAATTTAACATCCAGAGATTAGGAGGAATAATCCAGGAAGAGGCAGAGAGAAGCGTGTGGATTAATAATGTGTTAGTTATGCATTCCTGTGCTTTTCATTCATGTTGCTTTGACAAATCATCAAACTTTTTCATTTTTGCTCCTAAAACAGATTGAAGGTAAATTAAAATAAAACAGAGATGAATGACGACGAGGTCAACCAGAGGATTAGAGAAACAGCTGTGCGCTGAGCACACACACACTGACAGCGGGCTAAAGTGCTGCCTTTGAGGACGGGACTGAAGCCTCCTTAAACGCTTCAACGAGCATCTGAACCACAAACCAAACGCACTGATCCAACGCATGAAACATTTATAGAAAATAAAAGTTCTTGAATTTTTCAGAGCTGCAGGAGTTCACAGATGCACAGATGCTGCAACGCCTGAAGGGGCAGATTTGCTGCTTCTGTTCTGCTTGATCAGAAAGATTTGTGTCAAGTCACAAACATGAACACAAATATTTGAAGACTTCAAATGTCATTTTTCCAATAATTAAAAAGGATTCTACTCAGGATCATCTTTGAGTTCTGAGAGAACCTCTGGGGCAGAGAGGAGATTTCATCCTGACTTTGTGATTCCAACACTTTCACACAAACTTCTGATGACTTTGGCAGAACTGCAGCCGCGTCAGAGCGGGGAGGAGCTGGGAAGCTCAGGATCTCAGCTGAACTTTGAACATGCAGTTAGCATTCAGAAGGAGACGCTGCTTCCTAAAAAATGTGTTGTTGAACCCTGAGAAACAAGAGCCCGCTCTCTGCTACTGACTACCAAACACTCCAGATAAGTGAAGATGTTCCTGAGACCTCTTCACATCCTGCTGACAGGACACAGATCCCAACCTGACAGAGGAGGAAGAGGAGGAAGAGGAGCAAGAGGTTGAGCAATGTGTGGGAGATAACGGCAAAGGGAGGAGTTGAGCGAAGGAGATAAAGAAGGAAAGGAGAGAGGAGACGAGTGTTCCCCATCTGAGCAGACACTTGAAATGATACGGAGAAAAAATATCGGAGAAAAAAATGACAACATCTCCCTCCCTCTCTTATCTCCTCTCCACAGTGCAGGAGGAGGAAGGAGAGCCAATTCAAGGTGAAGAACGAGGAGGACGTATTAAATCAAAACGGGGGAGCGAGGGAATCCTGTAAGGAGGACAAGAGGAAAAGTACAGAAAGGAGGTATAGAATGAGAGAGGAAGCAAGGGAGGATGAAATGCAGTAAAGATGGAAAATAAGGAAAAGGATAGTGAGAAGAAGAGAAAATAAGAGAGAATAGAAATGATGAGGAGATGGAAAAGAGTAAAGGACACTCAAAAGAATAAAGATACAGAAAAAAGACCAAATGAAAAAATTAAAACAAATGTGTGTAAAGAAATGAAGAAAAAAGAAAAGTGTGAATAAATACAAGAATAAAACTTGCAAAGCAGGAAAACAAGAAGTGGATAAAAACAGACTGAAATTAATAGAGGAAGAGGAGGGACGGAAAGAGGGAGGATGAAGAAGGATGTTGGAGAAAAAGATGGAGAAAGGAAGCTCCTTTTGCTCCATAAAACTCTGAGCTCAGCCAACCGCTGCGTCCTTTTCTGCCTCAGCGCCGAGGCAGCTAACACACACGTGCACACACACATGCACACACACTCAGACGCAGCAGGAAGCCCTGGTCATGCCCGTCCTGCAGGCTCTGGGGATTTCTGTCTATGAGCTGCAGACTCACATGGAGAGCTGGAGGAGTCTGCAGGTTACACAAAACACACACACACAACCAGCCCTTCAAAAGAACCGTGTCGGGTTCTAGAGGAACCCTGATTTACATAAAACTCCTGAAATGTCCTCAAGGTTTGATTTAGAAAGGGTCGGTTTCCAGGAGGTTGAATGATGCTGCACAAAGGGTTAAACTATGGAAAGAACTGTATTTTTAAACCCTTTTAATTGATATTTTCCTTCGAAGTTGTTCTTCTCTGACGAGCAGCTCCTTTTGTCCCTAAGATTTAAATGCATCTGTGAATATAAACTAATCTGAAAAATCGACTTAAACAAAGCTAGAATGGGAAAATGAGGAGAAAAACAAAGCTATTCTGGAAAACAAACCGTTAAAGGGGCGGTACCATGATGTTCTTTAGCCTTTCAGAGGAAACTTTTTCCATAGATATGATCATATTTTACCTTTGGAACACTACAAAACAAATCATTTATGAAACAGAAATAATTTTTGAGGACTCTTTTCATACCCGGAAGTAAAACGACTCAATCTCTGAGGCTCCGCCTTCGCTCCTTGTCGGTCCCGCCCATTTCACGACGTCATCCTAGAGCCGGCCTCAGCGTGCCTGCGCGTGTCCGCGCATGCAAACAAACAACATCTGAACTTTTTGCAAGACCAACAGGAACAGTGTTGATCTTCAGCAGGTTCTGCAGATATTTACAGGCAGCAGAGCAAAAACAAATGCCTGACGATCAGCGAGGGACAAACCGGACGCTTTTATCTCCAGAGGAGAGCTCGCGTCCTCGCTCTTTTCCCCAGCCAGCACAGTGAATCATCTGCCTCCATATAACCCCGTCGTCTGCACCTTACCCGCCCTCAGATCCTCTCTAACAGTCTCCTCTGTGGTCTGCGCATGCTGGCTCCAGCCTCAGCATCCCTTTGTTAGCAGCCCCCCCTCGTTCTCTGAGCAGGTCAGAGGGTCTGCAGTTGCTTCCCTGGCTTCATCACAGCATCTAACGGGAGTTGTCCCTCTGAAGTGTTTGTTCCGGTCGGATCCGTCCTCATCACTGTCAAAGAGAATCTGAAGACCTGAACCATCATCTTGATCGACTCCCACCAGCTCTGCCTCAGGGTTAGTGCCACACATCTGAACCAACAGCAGCTCTGCCCTCCACCATCTGCCCCTGACCTTCTCACCCCGTCGACCCCAAACACTCAAAGCTCTTTGTTTTCCACATCATAGAACTACCATCAACACTTTTAACATTTTGAATTAAAAAAAAAGATGTTTTTGAAGATTTTCAAGCAAAACAAAAAACAGATTAAATCCATTTTATTTGACTTTCCTGGAGTGCCTCCTTCCTGCGTCTGTGCAAAAATCAATGTCTGAAAACGGTTGATTCCCAGCAAATCTACAGAATTCATGCACGAATAAAGTTCCTGCAAGAATGTCTCCAAATGCACGCAGCAGTTTTTGAAAAGTATTGAAGGTTTTTACCATTCCTCTGTTCCTCTGTGACATGAACTCTAAATGTGACCCGAACCCAAAGGGTTTGACCTGCGCACCGGGACCGTTCTCGACTTAAACTCATCTATCGATTGAGAGGTGGTTGGTGGAAGATCTTCTGTTGCAGATGCAGTAGATTAGCTGTAAAGTGGAGACAAAGAAACGCTGCTGAATGATCTTCTCTGTTTGTCAGGCTGAAGTTTCAGCGTCTGACCTGGGAGAGACCTGCAAGGAGCCGTGAGGGGTAAACAGCAAACAGGAAGGCAGCTCTGCAAACTCCAGCTTCCAATAATCGATCAATTACCCAGCAAAAGAAAACAAGACAGAGAGGAGCAGAGCTGCGGGTGATTACGTCCTGCTTCCTGATTGATTGAGTCATGTTTGTCTCCCTCTCTCTCCGGTAGCTGTCACTTCCCTCGCCGTCACCTGTCATTCAGGAGGAAGACAGAGGCGGTTGCCGCGGAGACTGTACACTTGGCAGAAGGTCCTCAAACACACTCTGTCTCTGCGACTCTCCAGAGACTCGCTGCTGACAGTCCCGACTGTCACTTAGCATTTGCTGCAAATTACTGCACTGTGTTCCTGACAATGCTTCGCTGAACTGATACCCAAACACTGCTGCAGGACGGCTGCCGCTGCCGCACAGCTGCTCTGGGCTTTGATCCCCTTTGTCCAGAACAAACAGACCTGAATCTGCAGTGTGTGACAGAAATGCTTTTGAAAAAACACAAAACCATCAAGTATTGCATTAAACTTTAAAGGTTTGAGGAAAACAGAAAGAAAAAGAGGGCGGAGCCACAGTTCGCTGATGCGCCTTAAAACACAAAAAGCCATTGTTAGAGCTGACATCCATTCAAATTTACAGCTGGGATTAATCACATCAGCACTTAGAAATAAACACAAATAAATCTCATTTCTTCAGCTGGTCGTTAATTTTAAAACAAAAGTCTGTTTTGAAGTTTTCGATTCCTCTCCTGAACTTCAGCTTTTCTTCAGAGTTTGACTCAAAGGAAAGAAATTTGTTCTCAGGTTACATCCTAAGATGAAGAAATATAAAATTGATTTTGTAACATGAATGTACCACACAGAGCAGTTTAAACTCCTCTCATTGAGTTTCTGTGGAAAGAAAGCGTCAACCCCCTATTCTTCCCGCCTTTGTGCACCGTCCATGTTTATGCATTAAATGAAAATCAACAGTGATCAGCTCATTTGGTATAAATTCAAAAAATAAAATCAAGCAATGAGCGACTCCTCCAATAAAAGGCAAAATGTTCCTTCCCAGGTAAATATTCAGGTGAGCGCTATAGCACCAAAAGGTAATAATCAGAGTGGTGGCGCTGAGAAAGGCCAGCACACATCTGCTGTGTCTGAATGCGTTCATGCTCTGAATATCAGGGGTCTCAGTTGACTCTTTACCCTTTAGATGAATCCCTCTGGAAACTGACTGAAAGCTAAATCAACACGATTAAACCGGCGTTCCTCCTTCTGAAATACCAGCTAATATTCCGCTTCTGTTTGAGGCTTTACGCTGAACTTTTGCTTTTTGATTTCCTTTTTGAAGTTTTCTGTAGATCCACAGATAAGCAGTTTTGGCTTCTTCTCTACGTTTGGAAACTTTTCGTACAATTCTCCCACTGAAGTCATGTGTGGCATCTGGAGGTTTTTTTTGTTCCCTGTTTTGAGCTGGAGGAGCCTGCTGGCAGTTTTTGCATGATCTTAATTCACCTCAAACCAATTCATTTAATTACAATTAAAAGAAGTGTTGTTCCATTTCAATCCAAGAACATCTTTAAATCAATAACTGAAGTTAGTTTATGAGTCTAATACAATTCTGTCTATTTCAACATTTTCAGATCAGTTTAAATGAATTCAAACAAAATATTATGCATTTCAAAAATAACTAAGGTTGGAGAAACTCCAAAAATCTAAAATATTGTTTCATAAATGTGGAAAAGGAGAACAAAAAAAGGCTTGTTCCTTTAGAGAAACGCAGAGATGAGTGTCTTCTACAGGTATAAAAACCAAAAAGAACAGAAGCAGAATAACGCAGCAGATGGAGATCAACGTTCTTAAGGGTTCTCCTGCTGCCGTGGTCTCAAACACCACAAATGAGGCTTTTCTCACAAAGAACTGGGATTTCCAAAGAAATAACATTGTCTTTTCTTTGTTAGTCAGAATTTAGGAAAGAATCAGTAGAAAAAGCTTCAGAATAAAAGCATGATAAACTGAACAAACAGCTCTGCCAGAGGAGCATGTTCACCTGCAGACAAAGTTCAGAACAGTTGAGCAACATCTAACCTCTGACCTCGTCCCCCCCCCCCCCCCCCCCCCCCCCCACACACACACACACACACATGCATGTACTGTATGGATGTGTTGGCATCATCTCCTCATTTCTTTCTCTCTGCAGATCCTGAACCTCTTTGCTCCGTGGATACTGTTGTCTGTCCCTTCTGTCTCTTGGTGTGTGTGCCCCAGGCAGGTTTCCATTCCACGTCACGTGTGTTGTAGCAGGCGGCGCAGACACAAACACAAGTCGTTCCTCTTGTTTTCTCTTCAGTTCCTCATGGATCCTGTGATCCTCGGCTCTGAGAGTCCGGACTCCGCAGAAGTTCTGGTTCCGATTAGACACATTTAAACCTACCACCCACAGCTCAAAGGCTTTCTAAGCCTGTGAAACAAATGACATCTATTTTAGACCGCTGGTGGATTAGGAAACGAAGGAAAGGAAGGCTTTGAGTGCAAACTGGAACCGCTCAGCAGCTCTTCTGCATAATGTCCTTCTGCCGCTTCATTTAAAGCTGTTTCTGCTGAAAGAAATGTTTTACCTCAAAAGAAGGGTTTTCTGCTGGCTGCCCAAAAATGGGACTGGATTAAACTCAGTGAAATATGGATGTCTGCTGAATTTGGGATCACTCAGGTTCTAATCTGAAGGATTTCCAAAATAGTAAATGCAGTGAGAACCTAAACATCTGAGGATCTTTAACATCGAACAGAAAACAAACTAACTAATACATTTTAAAGTCAGGCTTTTATCATTTGACATTTTTCAGACACAAAGTCATAAATCATTTGATGTGTCCCTTTTCTTGTGTTCTTCCAAACTGTCTACTGGTCAACAGTGATGTTCAGTAAAACAGGTTTCAACTTCCTGTGTAATGGTCAGCAGGTTCTGGATGTTTAGACCACAGACACAAAGAGCACAAAGTGGGTTTTCTGCAGAATCCAAGTCCCAGGATGTACTGTAGATCTTTCAAAGGCTCAGACCTCAAACCAACATGAAGACCCAGTTTTGTCCTGAGTCCTGATGGAAATGGTCCGGGACCATGTCTGAGGCTGGGTTTATGGATCATCCAGTGAGCAGATGAAGCTGCCATGCTCCCTGAGGTCCCAACAGCAGCGTTCAGCTGTGATGGAATGCAGATGTTGTCTGACTGTCTCCACTGTAACTGATGAACACATGCAGGCGTCAGGCAGTGAGAGTGGCAGCTTCAGTTAAGAATGTGTCCAGGATGTGGGCTTATCCATGATTGTTACAAAGATCCCTTTGTGACCAGAGGCACCACCCTCATCCTCCTGCTCCACCTCCACCCCCGTACCTGTTCCAAGCAGTCAATCATGGGGCAGATCTAAAAATGGAGCTTGTTGAAAAATGTCAAGAACTGTTTGGAATTTTCAATGAAGGTGTGTTTTGGTGTTTGGACCCCGTCTGAAGGAATTAAATTTTACTTTGATGACATTTGTTTATCAGCATCAGGATTCTCTGACTCCTTCAGAGGAGATTCAACTCAGCTTTATTGATAGTGAAAACATTCATTTGATAGACGGCACATGGACATGTCTGCAGGCCTGGATGATGACAGATGTTCCAGTCTGAGATCTGCTGACACTCTGGGAGGAGATCCGGGTCACTGTAGAGACCAACAGCCTTTCATTTAGGAGAAAGTTAGCCTGAGCGATCCTGCAGATCCAGCAGCGGCTGCAGCTGTGAGTTTCTTACAAGCTTTCTGCTCCATGACCATCTCGCATATCCTCTACCCGCAGAACACAGTTCCTTTCTTCTGTGATTTGACGTCAACATGCAGTATCCTGTTCAGAACCAGGATCTGTGCTCCAGCTTTTCCTCTCACCTCCTGTTTGTCTGACAGGATCTGAAAGCGCTGTGACTTTCGGGGAGCTAAAGGCCTGATGGCAGCCTCTGGCTTTCTGCTCCCGCTCTGTCAGTCAGACAGCAGGGACACGTGTTGCTGATTAAAATCACCTGTTTCAAGTCAGTCATCATTTAATGGACGGTAACTGGAGCCGATTATGAGCGCTCGCTGTGACATTAACACGTCTGCGAGATCGGAAACAGATCTCTGTGTCTCCGGCCGGCGTGGCTTCCAGGGTGTGCCGGTTTGATGGTAATTGCCACCAAAGCCTGAAATTACCAAAAGGCGGACCACGCAAGTGGGTCTTTTCACACCAAACATCAGAGGAAACTCTCTCAGCAGGTTTTCTGGTAAATGCAGACGTTTCTCAGCTGCTGTGTGGTTGATCTATGATCCTTTTTTTACAGAAGGTCATGTTGGAACTCCAACATGAACAGAACTAAAACCCTAAGGGTTCACATGGACTTTTTTTTTGCTTCAACTAGTTTGGTTTTTATTTTTTGATGAGTTATCATTAACCCACTTTTGTTGTATGAAAAGCTTAAATGTTGTGAAGTGTTGAAAAGCTAAGTTACATCCCTCAATCAAGCCAAACTGCATTATGGGAGATTTTTAAAAACATGAAAATTAACTCACTTAAATAAAATCATTTCAATTTGTTTCCAGCAATTTTTGGGGTGATAAATGAAGTCATTTTTTATAGTAAATATTTAGTAAGAATGTGTTGATTTAAAAATAGGTTTACATAGTCTTGTCTGTTAGTTTTAAGATCCTTCATTTCCCAAACTGCTGTCGTCCATCACAGCGTTCCCGGTCTACAAGGCCCCGCTGCCTCCTGATTACCTGGATCAGGTGTGTGCAGTCAGAATCTGGAAAGCCTTCATGCTACACCAGTGAATGCATCAGAGGACAACGTCTTTCCATCAAGTTCTGCATCCTCCTGAAGGTTTCTTCCAGGTAAAACATCTCCAGCAAACCTTCAGTGAAGAACATCGTCTTCAACTGCAATTCAACAGACTTTCCTCAGAAAGTTTCAACCCAACTCCCTCATGAGTTCAGCTCTGCCTTTTGTGTCAGTTACAGCCCAGAGTCAATGACTGTGAGGTTGGAATGTGGACCGTTAAAGTGACTGCACCGTCTACAGCCTCAAGCCAGCAACCTCAAAACAAAAGTCTGACTTCAACAGTCAAAGGAGTAGTTCCTGTTTGTGCAACAACTTGTAAAAGTGTTGCTCCAACACACAATCAATGATTGTGGTTTCCTGACCCTCGTCGGCATTCCCGACTGGAGCCTGAAGGAAGCCCCCACACACCTTCTTCAGGGCGTGATGGATGGATGGCCTTGTTGCTCCAGGATAAAAGAGGTTATCACAACACAATCACACGAGCGCTCAGAAAAAACAGAAGGCGAGCCGCTGTTTCAGGCCTCTTCCTGGCTTGGCTGCAGCTGAGAGGACGACATGAATCAACTCTGTTAAAAGCAAAAACCTGGATAACAGGCAGAACTGCTGCTGCTCTGAAAGACACTTAGGAGTTTTGTGCTGATCTCTTACATTTTCAAATCTCACCTTCAAACACTTAAAATATGATTCTGTAGAGGCTGACGGTGAAAAGCTGAACTTTTGTCAGGATTCTGACGTGGAAATGTGGCTCCCACTGTTGCAGAGCATGAAATCTGTCAGTATGTGGGAGAGGGGAACAAATGCTCAGCTCAAAGCTTATATAAACCCAATGACAGGCAGTGCAGACACGCACACACACACGCATGCACTGCACTCCTCAGCCAAAGGGCAAAGCTTTCCAAAGAAGGAGGGATTGTGCTGGGCTCGATTGGATGGAAGGAGCAGGAGATGTCGGGGAAGGAGGTCAGTCGGTGCTGTGAGTCAGCACACACACTGAGAACTGCGAGTGTGCTCGATCTGCTGCGTTTCTATGGAAACGGCTGAGTTGACCTGCGTAAAAGCAGGAAGGATGCCACCGGACTGCTAATCGAGGACCCCAGACGGAGGGAGGAGCTGGGGAGCTCGCCATTAACCCCCAGGCTCCCGGATCTTAAATCTCTGTGGTTCAGGGACATTTTGACCCCAATGTGTGGCAGTTTCTGCTTCAGCTCAGATCTGCTCAGTTCAAAGTTTGGCTGGGAGCTCCTGTTGGTGGTTTGTGTGCGTAGCAACATGGCGGCAGGTACGGCGTTAAAAAGATGACCTCATGGAGAGACACCGAACTGCAGATGAGGGAGCATGAAGAACTGACTTAAGAACGTTTGAAGACATTCACTCTCACCCTCCAGCTCACTGTTTTCATTTCTGTCATCTTACTACCCGTTTGAAAGCTGAACTTCGACAGAGAACCTGCGGTGCATTCACAGACACCTGGAAAATCTGACGTTCATTCCGGCAAAACACTCACATCCAATAAATCCTGATGAAAATATCAAAGCCCACAGGCAGAAAACATTTGGGCTAATCCCCGCTACTTTTGGCAACTTTATGTGGGCCAGACGGCACTCAGAATTCAGAAGTGGGGTTATGGCGTGTTCTGTGTAAACCAGATGTGCTCCGGCTTTGGGAAGTGTTGGAAGATTCCAGCTCAGCTCAAAGACTCAAGGAAATTGCCGATTAGGTCCACGACTGAACCTCCAAAACTGAACTGAACTTTACTGAAGACCTAAATAAACTGCAATGTAGACGTTCCTGGTCCTAAAACTTCCATCATGAAGCCAAGACTTTTTAAAAACATATATATATATATTTTTTTTATCATATTTGGTGTTTAATGTTTTGAAAAACGAGCTGAGATAAATGTTGGTAATGCCTTCATCAACACATAATCATCTGAATTGGTACACAGGGAAGCAGCTTTCAGGGGTTTAAAACTTTGACACGATGCTGTCAGCTTCAGTGAGATTCTGCATCTTCAGTTTGGTTTTGTGTTTAACTTGTCAGATCTTGTTTGGTTGTTTCAGTTCTGAGGAGTCTGTCATCGTCGCAGCCTCTTCCTGTTTCTTCTGGTTTCTGCGTGTTTTCAAACCCACGGTTTCTATTGTTCTGGCTCTGTCTGGTCAACTGTTTGTTTCTTTTTCTGGCTTTGGCTAGTTTCTGTTTTCAAGCTTCAGCGCGGTTCCCTGTGATGGACTGGTGATCCGTTCTGGATGCACCCTGTCTTCACCTGGAGATGGTAGGGATAAGCTCCAGCATTCACTATGACCTATACAAGATGAAGCTTCAGTAAATGGATAAATGGATGGATGGATGGATGGATGGATGGCTGGCTTGGTGTTTTTTAGCACATTTTAGTCTTCATATGTTAAATTACCGGTATTTAGGTTTCCATCATGTTTCTCAGTAGCTGGGTTGTCATTTACTTATCTTTGGACTTTAGCATTATTTTATTTTGTTTTGTGACATTTTGGTGGGCCATCAAAGTGGTTAGTTTTCTGTGTCAGAACGTCTTTTGTAATGACGTATAATTAGTCTACAAATATAAATATTAAGAGGAAAATAAAGGGTTTTTTTAAAACAAAAAACTCTGTTTTTATTGACATAATCGTGTCTCTTTTTTCCACAAATAAAGAATGAGAAGTTCTTAATGCATCAAAATGTTGTAATATATTTATTTTTATTTATATATTTTGCTTTAAATAATTGTCCTCTATGAAGTGATAATGGAATACTGTACCTTCTGAATCAGCATCTCTCTCCATTCCTAATTTATCCCGGCATGCCTCCAAAACCCAGTGAATGCACAGAGAGCGCCACTTTAACACTTCAGCAACATGTTTATTGAAATAAAATCTGTTTAACTATAAAAACATCAGAACAAAACACTGTACAATTATTTCCTCTCATTTAGAAGAGTACATGACTGATGAAGAAGTTAAACTGAACGCGTGCGGCTTTGAATCAGACTACACAGAGTAAACAGCAGCCAGAAGGAGCGCCGTCAAGCTGCCAACCTCAACAGGAACTCCGCTAGAGCCTCCAAACATGCAGGCGGGTCCTCTGTGGTGATGACGGTGGGAACACAGGCGCATGAGTCTTTGGTACAGCGTTTCAACACAGCTAAGCTAACAGCACACAACAGGAACAACATGAGAGGAACAGTTTGACACGTCAATGTACAGTCTGAACACCGTCATGTGATTGTCTGGTTTCACAGTGCACGTCCTTCAAAATGGAGCTGCAACCACAGCAGATGTGACACACAATCACCCCCCACCCCAACCCTCCCTAGTACATTAAATAGACAGAGCAAGGCACACTGGGTAAAGAAGGCGAAAGAGGGCGCCTGGAAAATTACCTGCCATTAATCTATGCAAACAATTGACTTTTTAGCTCCACTGATTGGGAACACAGCAAAATTAAAAGTCATATTTCAGCTCCACTGACAGGAAGTGCGCAGGTTTAGAAATGCTTCAGGTTTTCACTATCTTTTCCTTCATAGTGCAGTTTCTCTTCCCATCCTTTCTAATGCTTTTCTTTTCTGTGACTTCCTAACTGAGCTGAAATTACCTTAAATTGGTCTGACCTAATCTAGTTCCAAACAAAGTGGTACAAAAAAAAACCTCTGGAATTCCCACTTCAACAAGATGAAGCTTCCATAAAGAGCAGCTTTTAACCGAGTCAGCTCTCTGGACAAAGGGGAGATCACAAACAAGCCTGAACCTTTCAAAGGTCAAAAACACAGAACACATGAGAAAACAAATTAAAATCAAAGAAAACCTTCCTTCATTCAAACCTTTATGGAAAAGTGACAGTGAAGACAAATAAAATGAATGGAATACATTAAGAAAGTAAGGGTGGATCCACATGGGTTTTCCAATTTCAGATCAGTTCAAATGTGATCAACTTTAGTCAAATTTAAAACAGATACTTGCCTTCGTCAAAATGAAACATCTGTAATTTGACAGACAACCTTCATTAAAAAACTACAGAAACTGACCATTTCAGAGTATAATTGAAAAACATAGAACAAAATAAAATAAAACAAACACTTCACATTTGTCAACAGTCTATTCTGGGAGCTCTCTGCTACCAGAAACAGATATTGGTGCACCCATAATGGGTTAATCCCTTATCTGGTATTGTTCATTTAGTGGTATCCATGGTGAAGATAAAACCAAAACAAACCAAAAATGGTGAACAGAATCAAACCAAAAATTATAGGACTGAAAGTCTAACAGTGAGCAAGTGAATCAGTGCAGCTTTGGTGGGAAAACACTGGCTGTACTCAGTAAGTCCCAGCGAGATTAACACAACCTGTTGGTCCAATAGATGCCGTTGTGGTACACTGCCGTGTTTGCGTAGTCTCCTACCTGTTTGTTGCTGTATTTGGGTGGATTGGCCTTGTAGCTGTAATCCGAATATTGGTCAGAGCCTGTTGAGTTGTTGTCGCCTGTTCCTACGAAGGTGTTGGTGGCGGGAAGGTCCTGAACGGCAAGGTGCTTCTTGGAGGCAGATGGTGACTGAGGCTGCAACTGAATGGATGGCAGGGGAGAGTTAGAGCGGTAGTGGCAGCCTAGATCGGGGCTTCCAGGTTGGCGATTGAGAGGCAACAGGATTCTGGGACTGTCGTTAATGTTCTCTTTGATATGGTTGAAACCAAAGCCTTTCTGTAAGCTGGCTTCCTCATCCTCCTCCAGCTGCTTGGGCTGTTTTGGAGCTTTGTTCTTCTTGCTCTTTTTCCCTTTGCCATTTTTTGGACCCTGCTTTGGAGCATAAAGATCTTTGTTCTCCTTCTTGCCGGCCTGGTAGCCACTCTTGGTATCATTTTGCAGCCAGTATCTGACAACCACCACAGCAACAATGATCAGAATCACGCCAGCTATGCCTGCAAGGCTGCCATACACGATGTTGCTTTGTTGAGCAGGGTCGTAGTTGGGATCTCCAGCAATGTCTCTGTCAAGAGGCGTGTAGAGACTGTGGCCAACCAGTCCCTCGATGAGTGACACGTTGTTTGTGGTCTCATTAACATAAACGTGGACGAGGGCAGTGGTGTGACGAGGAGGCTTGCCTTTATCGCTGACTCTCACAACGAGCCGGTGGAGCCCCTTGTGTTTTCCGGTGAATCCCTGAGCCAGTTTGATCTCTCCGCTGTTGTGTGAGATCTGAAAGAGACCGTGGGGATTACCTCCAGTTATGGTGTAGTACAGCTCAGCATTGACTCCAGCATCAATGTCCTCAGCTTTCACCACCTCCACCGGAGTATCTGCTGGGGAGCTCGGTTTCAGGTGTGTGTAGGAAGAGTTGGCAGGTTTAGTGACATAGGGGGCGTTATCGTTCTCATCTAGGACATTGATAGTTACGCCAACATAGGAGGATCGAGGGGGGTCACCAGCATCAACAGCCTTTAAACGGAAGGTGTAGGTACTTTCCTTTTCACGGTCAAAAGAAATGCTGGAAAGAATGGTTCCTGTACCATTTTGGATGATAAACTTGCCATTGTCTGGTTCCACAAACAGAGTCACCTGGGAATTCTCCCCCTTATCTGCATCACTGACAGTAACTACACCGACAGGATTGAGTGGAGGCATGTTCTCATTGACAGAGAAACTGTAACCACTGAGCATGAACTTTGGGTCATTGTCATTTCGGTCTTCAACATTTATCACCACTATTGCAGTCCCAGTTTTACTTGGAACTCCTTTGTCCATTGCAGCTACGCCAAACTCATAGCGCTCCACGTCTTCACGATCCAACTGGTTCCTCACACGGATCTCCCCAGTGTTGGCATTGATCTCAAAGAGGCTGGCAGCTGATGGCTCGATGATGCTGTAGACCAGCTCTGCATTGACTCCACTGTCTGCATCTGTTGCCACAACATCAATCACTTTATCACCAGGCTGATTATCTTCTGGAAAGTTCACCTCAAGCAATGCAGGAGAAAAGTTTGGTGTGTTGTCATTTATGTCTGTGACCTGGACTTTAAGGGAGTTGGTGCTGGACAGAGCTGGGTTCCCAGAATCCACGGCAACTATTTCAATCCTGTAATCCTTAATGCGTTCATAATCCAGCAGGGTTGTTGTCTGCAAGAAGTATTTCCTCTTTCGATCATTGGCTGACTCGCTTGCAGGTCGGAGCTGAAACGGCACGTCCCCAGCCACCACGCATGTCACCACGGCATTTTCCCCTTCGTCCCGATCAGACACCTGAATCAGTGCCACAGGTGTGCCAATTGGCATGTCCTCAGAGATGTTGGCCACAAAATTCTGGTGAATGACCAAACCAATACCTCGGATCTCGATAGCTGGTGCATTGTCATTTTGGTCCTTGATGTTGATGGTCACCTGTGCTTTGGAACTCTTGGAGTTTGGCCCACGATCTCTGGCAACCACATAGAACTTGAGTAAGTTATCCTCCTCTCTGTCTACCAGACCTTTGACATAGATGATTCCTGTAAAGTGGTCAATGCGGAGAATTCTCTGAACAGTGTCAGAAGCCTGATGAAGACTGTAGTCGATAGCTCCATTGGAACCAGTGTCGGCATCATTGGCTCTCACCTGCAAGAGCACAAAAAAAGTTGTCAGTCACTACTTTAGTGCAGGTTCACCTGTTCTTTTGAGTAATTTTAGTATAATTGATATGATTATAAAGTGGGAATTTCTATTACAACATCCTATATATTTCTATGGTCATTTAGCGTATTAATCTTAAAAATAGCTATGTGCTTTCCTAATGCTCCAGTAAAAAGCTCTGCATGCTTTGCAGAGCAAGTGTAGGTTTCTACAGCGTGAAACATAATAGACGATCAAAGCTAAGTGCACACAACCAAAAGAGCATCATCTAACGGCCGTGCAGCGGGTCATTGGCATTTAATGGGCAGATGAGTGAATGTTAATGTTTCTCTCATTATCACAAAAGACTGAGCTCCTCTGCACCCATTAGGAAACCTGAGAGGACAGGCCAACTGCAGCCACAATCAGATTTCAAGAGGATCTAAACCTAACTTTTATGGACATAATTAGAAGTACGAGCAGTCAGCACAATATCACTTTGTTTGGCTTGATTTGGATATTTTCATTTCTTTAAAAAAGCCACCTCTTTTTAATTATAGACATTTACGACTGTGGCTGTTAAGAGACGTAGACTGTTCAGTAGGTGCTGCTGGCTCTGCATTCTCCTCGTCTGGGACTAATTACATAAGTAGGGGGTTCAAAAGTAAAGGCCAGTTTTTTTAAAGAGTGAATCAGAACCAACAAAATGTCTTCATAAAGATCATTTCAAGACCTATGAAATATGAAATCCTATTAAAAATTTTGGAACATTTTTCTAAACTTCAAACTATTTTTCTAGGCTAAATCTTTTAACTTGCTTTTGTAGACTTAAAAAAAAAATGACAAAGATTTTATTTGTCAGAAATAATCAGAAACTGCAATCAAAGCCAACTGTGCCATGGACTAAAATGGTGCATGCTATCTTAGTTTAGTTCCTGAACTAAATCAGCCTAACATCTCTTTAGTCTTCCTACACTAAAACCTAAAAAAACTTATCTAAAATCAGAACTATTTAGACTAAATGAGTTTTTAGAGATTTTGGTCAAATTTTAAGATAAATGAAACAGTTTAAAAATGTTACGCAGCAAGCTGTATGAACACCTGTTCTTGTAACAAACGACAGTTCATCCTGACACATAATGAAACACATAATGAAACTCTCGTTTCCGTCTGCTGAAAGATCACAGAGTGACACACCAACCACCCTGAATAAGTCACTGATCTGGGTCTGAGAGGTTAGGTGAAAAAAAAGCACCCAAGTGAAATGATTGTTTCTCCCACCCATTGATTTCCTTTTGGCCGTTGTGGCTTTACGCAGCAGATATGACCCAAAAGCAGTAAATTATTGACAGTCTCTGAGAATTGTGAACAGTTGAGCTGCAGGAGCGCGGAACTGCTGTGATGAAGCAGCTCTGGCCGCTCTCCAAGGCCGCGGCACCCAAACCTGCAGGAAGTTTAAACACGCTTTATCTGCAAGTTAAAAATTAGCAGGCAAGGCCGACTGGTCTGTTTAACGAAAGAAGCACTGGCTGTTGGTTTTACCAGATGACGGGGAAAAAAAAAATCTCACAGCTCAGATGACCGAATCTTCCTGATGATTTAGCTGGAATAAACGTTTAACTTTACATGTCAAAGACACCCAATCCAATTTAAGAAGGTCAAACTGTTTGAACTGTTTGAATCATTACCTGTACACCAAACATGCAGAATGGCTGTAACTTTCAATGGGCTTTATTCATATGAGACACCAAAAGGGTTGTGACTTTGATCGGGAGCTGTCTGAGGAGAAAACTGATACAAAGCCAAAGTTCTGCTATAGTCAGGGATGCACATGGCTGCATAGCTCACGGACAGTTAAAGCGGGTCAGGCTCCTCAGTCAGAATTGTCGCGCTGCCTCTGGAGCATCACTTTTGAAATGCACGCCGAGTGAAATGAATTCTGTGGCTCTCTGAAATGCAATGAGCCACATCCAGAGCAATAATACCAATAAGCCCCATGGATAATCTCATGACTGACTCAGATTAAGTCATGCACTGCGAGCTGGAAGGTTGGCTGCTCGTGCTGCAGCGATGGAGGGAGGGAGGGAGGGAGGGGACAGGAAAATTGTGAAACAGTTTGTTGGGATGATGTTCAATGAGCCAAAGCGAGTCTCCTCGCTCTGCCAGCTGAAGCCGACATCACGTACCGACGGCCGCGTCCAACAGCTCAAAGGTGAGGTGGAATCAGTGGTTAATATGTGACTACACGCAGCGATCCCACGCCCTGCTTCACCTCCACTGCACCATCTGTCTGTACGGATAATTGAGCAGCATGTTAAGTGCAGTCACTGCGCCGGCTTGTCCTACAGCTTTCAGACTTATCTCCAAAAGGCCAAAGATACTTCAGCAATGTTTGGTGACAGTAAAACGTCTGGACTGTTGACCACCAGGAACAGTGCACCGTAGTGATTAATAATGAAAACTACTTCTCCCATTTTGTTTGACCAAGAAAGAACGAATCCTGTTCTGAAAGCGCTTTTGGAAGGAAGAGGTCCACAGTTTAGCCTCTTCTAGCTTTTGCTGACAAAAGTTTCCTGTTTTAGGAATATTTCATACATGTGATGTGCACTCTGTAGATAAAGGGAAGACTCTGTTTAATCTAATTAACGGAACCACTGACCTGAAAGAGAACCGGCTGAACCGTAAAAAACAATGTTTACATCCGTGAACGGGTCATGGTTTAGCATAAACAACAGACCCCGCTAACATCTCCAAACAGTTCACGGGGCTTTGATATCAACCACCTTGTGTTCCACACGTCTCACTCTACAATGTGAGTGAGCGAGTGAGTGAGCGATCGATCGAGCGATACACAGATCTGCCACCTGAAGAATGTCCTGGATCATTCAGAAACATTCTACTTATACGAAAGGATACTAAACTCCTTATTATAAAAACAATATTAATTAAAAAAATGAGCAATCTTGCATTCTTTGTTAGTAATATTAGGTACACTTAAGTACTTTATAAATATATTGAGTAAATGGCTTTTACATGCATAAATCTTCATGATATAAAAAAAGTTTTAACCAAAAACTCAAAATAGACAATAACTGTGGGAACTGTTTAAAAACAGTTTTGCCTCAAACTAAATGTCCAAACTGTTTACTGTTGATTTAGATGATTTGTGAAGTGTAAATAAAGTCATATTGGCTGAAGCTGCTGACATTTGTTCTTGACAACCACAGATTTGGCGCTCGTACCTGCAGCACGGAGTGTCCAGGCGGACTGTTCTCTGGAAGTTCAGCTTCGTATTGGTTTTTCTCAAACTTTGGCGCGTTGTCGTTCTGGTCCGTCACAGTGATTCTCAGCAGTGCGCTGCTTGCTCTCGGTGGCTTCCCGCCATCCACCACTCGGATGTTCAGGTCATACGAGTCCTTCTTCTCTCGATCCAAGTTCCCTATGACAATCACCTGTGGTATTTTTTCATCCACATCTTCAGCGACTTGTAGGCCAAAAAGCTGATTGGCATCCGGGCCGGTGCTCAGAGCGTACTCTGCCACACCGTTGGAGCCAGAGTCCCTGTCCACTGCGACAGGGATGGAGAAGAGGGTGCCGGTGTGCGTGTTCTCAGGGATGGACAGGGTGAGGATGGGCGAGGAGAACTGTGGCGTGTTGTCGTTGATATCAATCACCTCAATGATGCCTTCAATCAGCCGCGGGCTCGAGCTGATCCCCTTCACCATATCCGTGATTGACACCTCAAACTCTAGGAAGCATTTGTCGTCTTCAAACAGGTTACGGCAGTCTCTCAGAGTTTCTCGGTCGATGGGGATCTCTGTGGTGTAAATTTCACCGGTCCTGCTGTCCACCCTCAGGTACGGCGAGCCCACTTCTAGTTTGTAGAGGTGTCCGGATTCCGGCAGGCCGAGGTCCGCTGCCAGACTGCCGATCAGTGTGTTGGGAGGCTGCTCCTCAGCTAGTCTGTATTTGTGGTTAGAGGGGACGGCGCCACAAGGAACCATCAGCGTGATGGCCAGGACCAGCAGACATCCCCACCTCTGAACAGCCATGTCTTCTCCAGAGAGCAGCACCCTGAAGGAGACAGAAAACATGCACCAAAAATGTCAGATACGGTGCAGCATCAAGTAGCTGAGCATCACGGGCCAATGGAACCAGTTTTGTTGAATGACTCCACTGGCTTCCATTAAAATAAAATACAATTTAATGGAAGTCTGTTTCCTTTCCAATATGAGCTTGAAGTATATGTTCATGCTTCTCACTTGAATTCACAGTTTCTGACACTCTGAAAATAACCCACAATAGCCAAAATGTGCAAAGTATTTACCTTCACCATCATTTTTGATGTTTGAATGCTGTTAAACTCCTCACTACACACTTTTTCACAAAGATCTGATCAATCAAATCAATTAAAGATTTGTGTGGATTTGGCAAAATCAAATCTACAAATGGCGGGCGGGGGGCTGGGGGGGGCTGTGTACACAGCTCCCAACAGTTCCATGTCACAGACACTAGTAACTGGAGATGCCATTGTCCAACAGTTTTTACAGTGGTGTAATACTTTTGGTATGATGAAATAATACAGTCGGACATAGCATGACGCACTGTTGGATTAGAGCAAGATCTTCCAGTCTCTGGACTTCCATTGATTTTGTAATATTTTTTTGAGTATTTCTTTGTTTGCTAATACTTTGCAACAGCTTTAGATGTCATGAAATATTCTGAAAATTTCAAGTTTTCTTTTAAGTCCCACTCTGATGGTTCTACGATCTATTCCAAAGCGTTCCTCGTGGTGTTTTAATTGGGATTTTGACATTTTTGCCAAATTCTATAAACCTGAAGCATAGTTTCTGCAGAGCAGCAGAAGTTCATTAGAAATTTACTCCTGAGTTGTGGGCGTGACCGTTGGCACGGAGTAAGTCTTCCCACAGTTCCCGTCATCCATCTGTTTACACGCTCTCCCACTAGTTTACAGACCCCAAACTAATATTAGTGGTGTAGCAAAAATGGCGAGCAATATCAGAACTATCCAGCCGTTTAGTTTTGATCCAGATGCCAGCTCAGACGAGGAAAATGAAGACGTACATGATCTATTTGTCTATCAGAATGGAGCAGGGAGCTTGTGGCCCCGCCCAGTGGATTTTCTAGGTCACAAATATAATATTTTTCAAAATGGCATTTTTTAATTTGTTCCTGATTCACAACAATGTTAATCTTTATCTTAATTTTCTTTATTTATGTCCTCCATCATCAGAAAAATGTCACAAGCATATGTTAAAAACAATCTCTACGATGAATTGTCTTAATCTTTCGAAAATAAAAACGTTTGGTCTTGAAAAGCTCCAGTTATATCTGCAGAAGAGTCTGGTCTTGCAGAGGGGAGGTTTTATTTACAGTACATTTCAGGCTGGCCCTGACCTCAGCGGCTCTCTGAACAAAGCCACGTCTGCCTTTAAATGTTGTCTCTCTCAGACTGACTTCTCACCTGGAGTCCATAACGCTTCATCTGAGCCAGACTCCCCCTGAAAAGACCTCCTTTTCTCTCTGTCTCCACACATAGCTTCTTCTTGGCGATAAATCGTCTCAGACACACACTCTGTGTTTCATTCTGTAGGAGATTCTTGGCTGCAGGTTGCTGAGGTTAATCTGTTTTTTCCTCTCCTTTTATCCTCATTGATTTGGACACACACTCAGATGCACGCATGCTGAGCGGTGAGCAGGAAGTCACGCCACTCTCCTTTTCTGTGCCCTCCCAACTCAGCAACACTAATGCAAACAAGTTGTTTGTACGTGTGGGAGGGAAAGGCTCCAGTTTCCTCAGCCTACCAGGTCTCCTGCAGAGCCGGTGAGATGGAGAAGCGATGGGCTTTGTATCAGGTCATAAATCAGCACTCTGAGATCAGGCGGTCGCTTCTTGGCTCATAAATGTTCTGCTTAACCTGGACCTCAGCTCAGATAACACAAACCAGCAGAGCAGCAGAGGCCTAAGCCAGAATCCACAGCACATTTCACATGATCTGTCACCAAGCTGAAGCTTTCTCTGACGAGCACTACACTCCCAGTATGTTTTATGGAGTGTGGGCACATACAGTGGAGCAAATTCCTAAATGGTTTTGGAAAAATGCTGATATCTGTGGGGGTTTTCACAAGAACAGCCCAGATAAATCAACATGATGTGGGAGGGGCAGAGCCACTGACTCCCCAAACCTTTAATAACAGAGTTTTAACAAGTTAAGAAAAGTGAAGACAAGAAATGATTCACATCTTAGAATCTATACTTAGAAAAATACGCTTCTGCTGGCGTGACTTATGACCTTTCCAAAACAAAAGTTGTCTGAAAATTACTTTTCCCAGACAGACTTTAAAGACTTCAATTTTAGATGTTGCATGATCTTTAGTGGTTTATTCATTCTCTAAAGGCAAATGAATTCTCAGTAAACCCCTCAGAGGCTTGTACCAAAGGAAATCAGTTTGACTCAAAATTAGTCAACAATATTTAGTATTCATGTTTGGAGTTTTTTCAGTTCTGTATTAATAGAATGGAGCGGCCTGTGCATGTTTGACCTGAGCAACGTAAAAACATACATGTGGTACTGGGACAGAGAGCGACCCACAAAAGTAAGGTCCATCCCGGTGTGGTGATTGATCACATTATCTCTCCTCCTTCAAAGGAAATACGATCTGCACGCTGAGGAATCTCAAAACTCTTGTCTCATGTTTTGGCAACAAAGCAAAAAGCAACTGTTTCTGCTTGATTTCATCCTTTCTGTCTTCCTGGAGCTGATGGAGCACCGATCACTCATCGTGCTCGAGGAGGCGGAGCCTGCATGCTTTCCACTCGCTACTCCTGCCGTGTTTTATAAATAAAGTTGTGCAGGAATCGACGTGTGACTGTCCTTAAATCTTACTTTTGTTTCGTTTTCTTTAGACGAGCTCTGTGGTTTTCACTTGACATGACTGAGGTCAATCGTTCCCTGATTTGACTGCTGTCTATAAGCATGAAAATTACACCCCCCCCCCCACTCCCATTCAGCCAGACAGGGGGATCAAATTACAGACAAACATGTACAGAATTATTTATCCAGCACTCCAAGTCCATCAGCGTTTCAGGTTTATTGAGGACGTCTTTTTAAAATATTACCTTTTTACTAAATGTGTGTTTAGTTCTAGAAAAATCAAGTTGCATTTCTGGAGATAAAAAATCTAAAACAATATATTTGTTTTTCAAGATTGAGTTAAAAGCCGTAGGAGCGACGGATGAAAACGGCGGCGACAGCTGCTGCAGGAACCCTTCAGTAAACAGCCATAAAATGGAGAAAAACAGCAGCTAAAAGCAGAAAGTACCTGCTGCTGCGGTTCAGCCTACCCACCTCCACAGCCCTGTAAATGAGCTGGAGCGCGCAGGGTGGGGGCAAAGGCAGGGACCAAACAACCAGCATTTCTTTTCTTGCGTTTTTCTGCTTGGCTGCAAAATAATTGAAGTTACTGACCTTTGACCCCTGACCTGGCAGCCTTTTACATGTTAACGTGGAAACAAACTTGAAACAAGAGTTGCAGCCATTGACTCTACATGAGAACTGGAGCGAGAGAGTATGACGTCATCCATAGATAGTGGTTTACTTCCAGCCCCAAATGAAGGCAGTTCAGTCGCTGTTTTTGTGATCCAGACGAGGCCATGCTGGAGCCAGATGTCATCAGTAAGCACTAATTGGTCCGAGTCAGTCTGAGTCATCATTTCTATGGCAACCACTCTCACCAATCAGGAGTGAGCTTGTTCAAAGGCCACACTCCAACCGCTTGAAAGCGAACTACACAAAATCTGTCAAACGTCTTGAACATTGGAGGTGGGGGTCAGCAGGCTCCACCTACTTTATTGAAGCATCTGATTGGTCAGTTTATAACTGAAATGACTTGAACTACAGAAAAAATATCGTTTAAAAAATCAAGAAACAGAGCCGAAATCCGGTATCAGAGCCAGAATGCTTGTTCTGACCAATACAATGACTGAGTAACAGCTGTTTATTTCTCTATAGAAATCTATGGGATTTTGGTTTGTTGGAGCCAGCGGTTACTTCCTGTTTGGAACGCCAGGGGGGAGGGGTCACTCAGTCCACTTCCCTATATACAGTCAATGGTCCACAAACTGAGAAACTGCAGATTTCATTGTTTCCAAACCTGAATTGAAACTTTGACTTGAACTTTTTCTCATTTTGTTTCTTTTTTAAAAAACAATTGCTGTGCTGTCTGTCACCGAAATGTCTTTAAGGAGAACCACCGTCTGCCAATCTTCTGAGAACCGAGGGGAAGAAAACCCCCCTGTCACAGCATGAAAACAATGCTTCGCTCGTAAATGACATAACATCTTACATCTAAACATGAATAAAGCTAAGAAGCTAAAACTAACCTTAATGTCCTAATGACTCATCTGGCCAGAATGTTTTTGAATTTGCTGCAAAACAAGGACAACTTTTCTGTGTTCATGTTTGCGTTTGGTCAGTTTTTGAACCTAAAATAAGTATCACCTTTTCACATTAAGTGAATCATTTTACTTTTTCTGAAAACTGTCATGCCTTTTAAATGTTTAGCAATATATGCGTACAAACACGTCTGCAGATGCTACAAAGGCGCTTATTTAAATCCTAGAACTGCTCGTATAGGTCATATGGGGTGTCAGCGCATTGGAGGATGCTGATCATATTTGGCCACTAGGTGTCCCGCAAAGTCGCTTTTCTCTGCAACAGAATCAGCTGATGTAAAAGCTTCACTACGGTAAAGTGTCATCTATCAGAGCAAAGATGCTTTTCTCTGCTTCAGAATCCGCTGGAATGATGTTAAACGGTTGAAGAGTTACGGTCGTCCACACAGACCACACCAGAGCTAAAGCTCGGATGATAAAGGATTAAAAAAAAAAGAGAGAATCAACGTGAAGCGCTGAACTAACTCATTTTATTGCCATAATCGGTTGCTAGGATTAATGAGGTCATTAAATTCCTGCAATGTTTTGGAAATGTCTGGAAAAGAATCAGACCAAACATGACCAGCAGATCAGTCCTCCATGAAGCCCCATGAAGCCCCGTGAAGCCCCTGAACCAGCAGGAACACATGACGGAGGCCTGTCCTGCAACCGTGAAGTGTTTTATTGGCACCGCGTTGGAAAGTGCACACCCGGAATCGGCACTGGCATGTTAACCCGGCACTGCTTTTCCCGCATGGAGAAAGAGAGATGCGAGCCAACGGCTGGTAACGTTTTCCTGCAGATTGCTGCGAGCCTCGTGGTTTTCATAAAGATGGAATCAATTTGTCCTTTTTCAGCTCAAACAAACTGAAAGGGGGGGGGGTCTGCGGCTCAGAGCCTCAGGTAACAACGGAGTTTGTTTTTCCAGCCGGGATTCCTCAGAGGGTTTAAATCAGGAAAATTCATGAGAAAGAAAAGAGCAGAATAAATAAAAATACTCTCAGGGTCAAAATGTGGAGCAGAAAGAATCAAAGAGCAGGCAGTTCCTGTTTGCTGATGTGCATGAACTCTCATGTTCGCATGTTTGTTTCACACGCCGCGCCACAGTCGTGTCCTCAGAGGACGGGACGGGTGAGCAGGGATCGTCCAGCTCGTCCTTTTTCCCACCAACTGAAACGTTCCCATCGACCGGCCTCCGTGCACAGAAGTGCGTGCACGTATGTGAGAGCGGATGGAGCTGCTGCAGGCGCAGCTACATTTACATTTGTGAGGAACCGGGCGGCAGCCGCTTGCCGCTCGCAGGCGCTGTCTGCTGCAGCACCGGGCGAGAGACAAAGCCTCACAATAGATGACAGAGGGAGAAAGAGAGGAGGGCGTGTCATGACTAAAGCTCTCGGATGTTCACAACAAAGCAGCTAAATGGCCCCTGTAGTCCCCCGCTGAGCCGGATCTCCATGTGAGATCCTGCAGAACGAGCCAGGAGGCCAAACCTTCAGGTTAGAGCAGATTCAAAGGCCTGAAGACCGAGACTTTCCTCTGAGATACTCCTGAACAGAGGAATGCAACATTTACATTGAATTGGAGTTGTTTTTCACCTTATTTCTAAGGCTTTATTGGAAATACAGAAGACCTCTACAGTAATAATTGTAATGACTTGTGTGGTTTTTTTCTTGAGTGTCATCATAAAAACATTTACATTCCTTATTTCCCCTTTAACCTCATCCCAATGACACAAATGTCTTCTTTTAAGTTCCTCTTCAGTTCTCACTCCTGGATTTACAGTGTAGATCCAGAGCTACACTAATAGAACAGATTAAAATTATGGATTTAGGATACAGATGAAGTCTTATCAGTTGCAGAAAACAGCATGTCAGATTCTGACAGGAACATTTTTTTAAAAACACATATTTCTTTTTGTATACATTCATGTCATGTTTCTGCTTTAAAAAAATGCAACAACTTATTAAACCTGAATCAATGTCTGAAAAGGAGCTTTGATCTGGAAAAGTTTTTACAAAAAGTGAACCTTTTTACCCAGATTTCTTTTAAAAACAATGGTTTGATTGTATTTAACAAACAGAAGAGAATTCCAAATGCGAAACGGAGCTAAAGCTGTAGAACTCCATTCCTTTAGTGGAGAACGTTTGACACGAGCCAAGTCTGCTTACGGTCAGAAGCTGATCAGATTCTGACTGTTCTCTCAACCAAAAGAACCTCCTGTGTTCAGAACCGAAAGGAGAACCTCACCGCGTCCAAAAGCAGACCTCTGACCTCTGACCTCTGGGCTGCTCTGTCCTCGACTGTGAGCTCCTTTAGCTCTGAACGGCATCTGCAGCAGAAGAACAGTCAACGGCTCAGCCCCCCCTCCATCTCCATAACAAGGAGCCCTTTGCTGGGGGTGGGGGGCGCTGAGGAATTTAAAGAGCTGCTTCACTCTAAACTCACGTCACATCTCAAACTCTGCTTCTTAATTAAGAAGAGTTTATGGAGTTTTTCTTCGTCTCTGCAGTTTTGCCAGAAAATTCCTTTTAAGTTCATTCATTCATTCATTCATTTTCCAATCCGCTTTATCCCTTTCGGGGTCACGGGGCTGCCGGAGCCTAACCCGGCTACTCATGGGCGAAGGCAGGGTACACCCCTGGACTGGTCGCCAGTCTGTCGCAGGGGCCACAATTACACACCCATGCACACTCACATGCACACCTAGAGACAATTTAGATTAACCAATCAAAGTGTGTTTGATTGGTGCCGTGAAGCATGTTTTTGAACGGTGGGAGGAAGCCGGAGTCCCCGGAGAAAACCCACGCATGCACGGGGAGAACATGCAAACTCCACACAGAAAGGTCCCCCAGCCAGGACTTGAACCGGGAACCTTCTTGCTGTGAGGCAGGAGCGCTAACCACTGCGCCACCGTGCAGCCCACTCCTTTTAAGTTGAATCATTTAAATCATTTCAGTCCCAGGAAAATTCCCTTTAAGTGTGACAACAAGTCAGCAAAAGACTCAGACCCAGCTGGAAAAGTTCCTGTCTGGATTTGGGGTGTGTGTGAGAGTAAATGTGTGTGTGTGCTTTCACACAAAGCAGCTCAACAAGACCTGCCCGAATGAAACGTCCACACAAATGAAAACATCAAAAGATGCTTTGAAGGTTCTGGATCTCAAAAGGACGTTTGCGCTTCATGCAAGCCGCTCCTATTATGATCCTATTCACGACCATATTTGATCCAGATGAACTCAAACACAGCTGAGCGTTGAACTGATCACAACACTGAGCAGCATTTGTGCCAAAGTTTTCTGTTTTTCTAGATTGATCTTCATGTTTCTCTGATCAGTTCTTCCAAGCTCCTCATGGTGGCGCTGAACTTATGAAGAAAGACTGAAGGCTTCTGAATAAAGTTATGGATGTATTTGTACAGCATATGAAGGACAAACAGATATCTGTCCTAAAATGAGCTCACCAACACGGACCGAGGTGTTGTGTTATGCCTCGATCCACACCTTCTGCAAACCGTTCCTCAGACAGGTATGAGGTGAGGAATGTGACTCTGCTGTGAGTCACAAGAACAATCATCAAAACCAGATCACATGACAGTGAGTGATCCGCTCCGACTCACTAACTGGTTTTGGTCAGATTCCGGATTTTTCCCAGATGGTTAATCTGCTTTGGGGGGAATGAAGGAAGCGGAAAAATTCTTTGATATGAGATTTCATGATTTTGTTCATGACTGATTGTTTTATTCAGCGTCTCAAAGGTTTTTAACTTTGGTCAGTTTTCATATCACACACTTGGTTTGAAGCGGGCAGGAAACCTTCCAGCAAATGCTCTGCACTGACTGCAGTATCCAGACAAACCGGTTTGGTAGCTCTAGCGTAGGATTAGTTTGTCTTCGGTTGCTAGTAAACCGCTGGCGAAATCTCAAAATGACACGAACACGTCCACAACAGAAAGGAGGCAAGTATCTGATGTTTCAGCAGTATAAACCTGAATGTGTTCAGGAACCTGACGGCCCCCGGATTTGAACCTTTTTCTTGGGGCTGTTTTCTCTGAAGAGAGCTGACATGTTCTAACGTCCGAGGACAGAGCATCGTCATTGTGCAGCCAGAAAAACCTGCAGGATAAACCTGAGCTAAGATAGCGAAGGATTCAAGGAACCAGTGACGTGTTTTTATCATTTCAACACTGAATGAGAACTAAATCAGCTGATCACCTGTGCTAAAGCAGCAGGGCTGTGCGTTTAACCGCGCTGTCGCTGCAATTATTTATTGCACAGATTCCTCCGCTGAAACCGCGCCGCCTTTTCCATTTATCATCCCTTCATCTGAGACTTCCACCAGTTTAGCAGGAATTAACCACCGTATCCATTCAGCTTTACGTAATGTTCCAAACCAACAAGGTGTCTGTGACGTCACACGGTTAGAAATTAAAGCTGGAGCTCCAGACCTGCAGGAGAACTTCATCCATTTTCCTCCACTTTATTAAAACAAAGCCTGAAGTAAAAAGAATAATTTAAAAATAGCCATCACTAAAGGACGGTAAGCATCTTTTTTCCACTAAAAACTTTGGTCATAAAAAGACGAAAGAATGAGCTGGAGAACGAAGAGCTGCTGGAGGAAGGAGGGAAAGAATGAACCTGAAGATGTGCAACGAAAGCAGAGAAATCCCACAAGGAGCAGCTGATCACAGTGAGGAGTAAATGTCATAAAACATGTCCGTGTCGACGATCGCATTCATTCCTGCCTTTTTAATAAAGGTGGAATCTTTAGAGACATTGCCCCAAACTGAAATAATGCTTCTCGACTCTTCCTGTTAAAACGTTCTCTTTTCCGCCGTGAGTTTATCTCAAACGTCTGGGTCCGGTTTCAGATTCAGGGGAGGGGGTTTTTTTCTACTTTTGTTCGTCAAAGCCTGAGCAGCCGAGGTCCTCAGAAATCTGACGGGAACATTTTCTCCACGTTTGCTGTGAAAATGAAACGGCCTCAGGATTGCTCACATTCAGGGACAAGCGCGGATGAGGAAGATCGGCGTCCTGACAGCTCGGAGGACCGTTTCTGAAATGAACACGATGACTGTTGGCTTTAAAGGGTAAAATGTGTCACAAGTCTCAAACTTAACCAGAGCACGTCTGAGGCTGACGTAATGCCAGAGATGTGACTTTAGTTCCTTTATTTTAAGGTTTTATCAAACCTCATAATGCAAAAAAAATGAGGCATTGTCAAAGGAAATGGCCCTGAAGCAGCATTTGATAGAACAATAAAACAGAAAATGATCGGGTTTGGTTTTTAGCTTTCCTCTGAAAAGCCACATCTGAGGCTGAAACCCACCAAAATCCAGAAAATGTTCCCGCTTGGGTGACATGCAGCTTCCCGCAGCAGTAAAAGTGCATTTTAAAAAAGGAACTCGATTTTTTTCTGTCACACCTGCAGGACACCTGTGCAGAACAGACTCCCGGCTCTCACAGCCGTGCCGGTGAACCAGTCTCTGTGCTTTCATCTGTGCTTATTAAAAAATGAGCCTGCAGCCAGAAGAGGAGCCGGCTTTATATTTGCCGCGCCTGTGTGTGTGGTGGGGGGGGGGGGTCCTATGGTTTTCCTGAACCGGATCAGGTTCCGCGGTTTTCAGGCCGCCAGAAACGTTCATGAAACATAATTGCTGCTGTTTGTGTGTGACCCCCCCAGGTTTAACCACCACCTCACCCTCACCACAGACTCCTTTCATCAGGCCATGAGGATCTAACCCCACCCAACATGACTACATGTTCACAGGAACTGCAGAGGCCGCTCACTCCGTGGGTTTACAGACAGTACAGTACAGTGGGCTCCTTTGTTCTAATAGTCGTCATAAGTTTTAAAAATCTCTAGATCGCAGAGCCAACCCTGTCCTGACCCCCCCAGCCCCCAAACACCAGAAAAATGAAAAATCTTATTTCTCTAAAAAAGAAATAACTGAACTCCTAACATGTTCAGGAAGGGCAGGGGTCTGCTGGTCAGCTGAGGGTTTCTGGTTCATGGCGCTTCAGAGAGGAAGAGGAGGAAGGCTGCTTAGCTGCGCGGGGTCAAAGGTCAGGTCTTAAAGTGAGCATCTCCAAAGATCTGAGTACGCACAAGTGTCCGTTCCTCAGCGGGAGCGGGAGGTCTGCCGCTGCAGCCTCAGACCGGACCTGGACCGACCGGCGGCTCCGTGTGGGCGGGGCTCATTTACGACCTGACGCCACAGGTGCGATCCGGAGCTCCGCATTCTGAGGGTCTGCCGTGACAACCCCCCCTCCGCCTCCACAGCGCAGAACTCCGCGTGCGCCTCGTGATCCGCAGAGTTCAAAGAGGCGGTGGACGCGGAGGAGCATCCGTGACGGAAGCTGTCATTTATGTATTTGATTATTTATTGGGGGGCAATGCGGATTTATTGTAAAGAGACAGAAAAATGAGCGGGTGTCGCTCTGATATTTTAAGAGCAGCTGCGCTGTCTGCGTGGACCCCGCGCGCCTTCACACGCTCCAGCGGGCGCGTGGGATCTCCGCTGGTTTCGTGCGTAAAAAGGCTCGTGCGGCCAAACGGAGGAGTTTGGAGGGAAAAGGCGTCACAGAGGAGGGTGTTGGATGCAGATGTGAAGGTGTCCTACCTGAAACGGGTAAGAGCCGCGCGGGTCCCCCGCTCTGAGCGCTCCAGCCAGGCGTCCGCGGCGCCGCTTCCCGGCTCAAAGACGCCGCAAAATTCCGGCAGCATCCACCAGGACCCAGAATTCTGTCCGAATGCGCGTCTGAGGGGGATCCAATCCAGTCGGGAGGGAATTATTCATCCACTTTCAGCCCACTTTCACTGTCGTGACAGGCGCCGCGCGTCCGTAGGCTGTCCCTCCAGGAACCACAGCTTATTGGTGAGGAAACACCGGTCCGGACGGCGGAAGGGGGGGGTCACTGACGGAGCTGCGGCAGCATCTTCCGCGGGCGCGGGGTGTCGGGTTTGGACACCGAGCCGAAATAAAAAAGAAAAGGAAAGAAAAAAATGTAAAAAAAAGAAATCAAATCACCCAGGGAACACCGGTCCCGGAGCCGCACGCGCCCAACGTCCTGATTGCTTCCAGTCCGCGCGCTGCAAACGAAACTGTCCGCCTCGCGGTCCGGCACGGAGCGAGCGCGCGGCTGCACCGTGTGTGACGAAAGACGGGACTAAGTCCAAACAACTGCGCTCGCGCTCCTCTCTCTCCCTCCCTTACCCGTAAACTCCTCACTCTCTGGGGTTGGGGGGGCGGGGGCGGAGCCAGCATCTTCCAACAACTTTGTGGATTTCCCAACATTTTCTGTGTTCACAAACCCGCGTGCGCACGCCTTCATCCTCATCTTCTTCTTCATCAGTGGCGTTTTCAACAAACTTTTCATCACCTGATAGATGTAGAAGAGGCGCGCGCGCGCAGGTGCACCTTCCCGGTCCGGAGTCTCTCCTCTGCGGAGCCGCCACCTCCCCGCTCCGTCCGGCCTCACAGAGCTGCCTCCGCGCGCTCTGAGCGCCACCTGCAGGCCGCAAGCGGCGCGAAAGGCAGGCGCAGCAGGAAACCTTCCTCCTCCTCCTCCTCCTCCTCCTCCTCCTCCGCTGCTGCTGCGGAGACCAGACAAAAGTACAAGCTGCTGCGTAAAAGATGAAATGCGCACATTAGCGGAGCCGCAGGAAGGAGGCTGCGGCCCAGAGCAGCTACGACAGGAGCAGCATCACTATGGATTATGGGAAACGGAGTGTACACCGCTTCCGCTCTACTCCTCATGCAGCTCCGCTGAAAGACTGAGATGCATTATTTACTATGTACCTCTGCTGTCATCACGAGGACGTTTGTCTGCACAGTTACACAGCTGGCGCGCGCACATGCAGCTATATGTATGTTTAGTAAATCTATTTAGGACGGCTTGATCTAATAGAAATGTTTGGAAAGTTTACGAGACGGTTTTTTAAACGTATATTATGTTTGTTTTTTATCAAAGAGGTCATAAAGAAAACTTTTTTCATAAGTCTTTTTTTCAGTAACAAACGTTTAAACATCGAAAAGTATAAAGAAATATAAAAGAGGAATTTTAGGAACATTTTAAATACATAGATGTTAAAAAGCAGCGGAATCCTGTTAAAATTAATGAATTCTGCTTTTAAAAAAGAGAGAATTTTAGTGAGAAAGCAAAGCTTTCCATGAGGATTTTTGTTCTTGAACATTTCATGGAAAGAATAAAAGGAAACGTTAGACACCAGAAATCATCAAACTCCAACAAGAAGACACAAAATGTAAAAAGAAAATTACACATGAGAATTGGCACAGCAACAACAGAGGAAACAACAGATTCATTAACCAAAGAGACATGATAAAGAAACAACAATAAAAAAGAAATACCTACAAAAAAAAGGTAAAAAAAAAAACGTTACACAGAAGGAGTCCATGCTGCTGTTGGCAGAACAAAAAGTTAAACTTCAGTTCACCTCCCATGTTGTCACACCTCTTTCCCTCCATGTTTTGGGTGAAACTTCCACATCCTGTCAGGTTCATACTGGCCTTTAGGGGACACCGCTGAGCCTAACCTATGGATCAGTGTGACGAAAACAGAACTGCATGGCGTGGCGGAAGGATACATGCTGAGTGCTGTGACTCCATGTGTCTACAAACCTAACTTTGTTCTTTATTTTTCAATGTTCAAGTTTCAAACAAAAAAAAAGCTGCAAATGTTTCTTCAGTTAACTTCAGACCCATCAAAGTAGAGACCTGCAGCTCAGAAACTCCATGAAATCAACTCCAGGATGACATACGTTTGTCCCACAAGAAACAAACACAAAAACACAACCTGAAGTCAGGAGAGAGATGTCGTGTAGCAGCAGCTATGACAGACACACAGCAGACAGACAGTCATGTCTCTGGGCTCTCTTTAAAGGGCCTATTTGACTAAATCAACTTTTTGAGCTTCTAAGTGCATTATCATGTTCATTCCTCACTCTAAACAACCCCAAAGCTGTATTTTGATCCATTCACCCATTTCCGAGTCTTCCTCTAAAACCCTGCACTCTGATCACCAGCCCCTCCAAACCCACGAAAACGAGCGGGTTCTCACGAGCTGATGTCACAGAGTGAGGACAGCCACGTTCAGGAAGAGTGTGTGCTGCCAGCACCACCCGCAGGCTAACACACACACACACAATCCCGGGCTGTGCACAGTCGTGCAGACGCAGACTGTCTGTGGTGTTTGGGTTGTGTAGCCATGGCTCAGATACACTCATTTTGTTTTGCGTTCAAACTTCATGCGGTGGCATGCGCCAAAGAGCATTCTGGTGAGGAATCTGGATGAGTGGTGCAAGCAGATGGTGATATTGGAAAGACGGCTGCAGAAAAAGGCAAACTATTTTCTGTTGGGGGTGCAAAGAATGAAAAATTGGAAGAACCCGTTTGAACATGGATTATTGATCAAAGACAGACAGGTACGCATGTCTCCAGGCAAATGATCGGCATGAAAGTGAAGAGGATTTTTGATATGGAGATTCATGATGATTCAAAGAGAAAAGAAAGGTTCACAGCCAGTGATAATCAGAACAGAATACAACGTTCTCATCATTTCAATCAATCCTGACATGTTCATCTGCTGCTGTCTGCATTTTGGGACTGAATTTCACCTTAAAATGAACCTGTTAGCATCACCTTTCTGTCTGGGATCAAATAAGCACAGACGCACTGCGGAGGCCGGCTCTACAATGACGTCATGAAATGGGCGGAGCCTCAGAGATTGAGTCATCTTACTTTTTGTAGTAAAAACGAGAAATGGCGATAAGGACGTCTCAAATACAAACCAAGCATAAGCTGTGGCGGAGGGGGGGGGGGGGGGGGGGGGGGGCATTCTTTCATTTTAACATTGTATTGAATTTGTTTGCTTTTTGGTTGGGAACACAGTTTGTTGGGTCCAGACTAACGAGGGAAACCAATGCTGGCTGGTCCATTTTAACCAACCAAAGGAATTAGAATAGAATAAAACTTTATCGATACCGCAAAGGGAAATTGCTTTGTTAGCATAACTCTAAAAAAACAGCAGATAGATAATAAATAACACTAAAATTACACTTAAAAGAGTGAAGTAATAATAACAATAATCCCTGTCCAGTGTCTGTGCGGCGTTGTAGGATGTAGTGGCTGACAGGAAGGAGGTAGGTGTGAATTTAGCCTTACTGGTCTGCTTTGTCCATGAAGGGGCTCAGCTGTTTAACCTCCTTACAGTTCCATGAAGCTGGGAGGCTTTCCGAACACGTTCACATGGAAAGGAATAAGCCACTCTCATGAGAGCTGCGTAAAGGCATACTGAGAGGGTGGAGAAGCAGCAAACACGGTTCATGAGAGCACCATCACAGCTGTGTCAAAGCTGCTATCGAAACTGGTTTATTATTGTTTTAAAACACAAATGATTCCAAAAATAAACACAAAGAGGAAGAAGAAACACAGCAGCTGACGGGATGAAGAAATGATCACAGATCTTAATCAGAAACTGCAGATTTTTCCTTTCCCTCTTTCCTTTTTGTGTTTTTCATCACAACAAATGGTGTAATTTGCACCTACAAATCAAATGCTGGTTCTGAGTGAAGTAATGAAGCTCAAAATGATCACACAGCACTTCATCATCATCCTCATCATCACAGCAGAAATGTCTTCAAGTAAACTGAGAAAACAAACAAATTTCACACAAATGCTGGATAATGGGAGAGGATGCTGCTGGAAGAACGGCTGTTTTGCGTTTTAAGACCAGCAGATCATCCACTCTGCAGCTTCACATCCTGCTGAGATCTTTGAATGTTTCCTTTCCAGCCATTCAGTTTATCAGAGAACAAGTTCAACATGTTTTACTGGATACAAATCAGGAAGCCCTGCTTACACAGCTAAGTGGAGCCATGAAATGATGGGAAGCTGATGCCAGAACTGAAAACAGAACTTTTTAGGCCACAGACTGGTTTAGGGATTTTTTTTTTTTTTCATTTTCTGTACGGGGCTGCACGGTGGCGCAGTGGTTAGCGCTCCTGCCTCACAGCAAGAAGGTTCCCGGTTCAAGTCCTGGCTGGTGGACCTTTCTGTGTGGAGTTTGCATGTTCTCCCCGTGCATGCGTGGGTTTTCTCCGGGGACTCCGGCTTCCTCCCACCGTCCAAAAACATGCTTCATAGGTTAATTGGTTACTCGAAATTGTCCGTAGGTGTGAATGTGAGTGTGCATGGGTGTGTGATTGTGGCCCCTGCGACAGACTGGCGACCAGTCCAGGGGTGTACCTTGCCTTCGCCCATGAGTAGCCGGGTTAGGCTCCGGCAACCCCGTGACCCCGAAAGGGATAAAGCGGATTGGAAAATGAATGAATGAATGAATTTTCTGTATGTGGGTGAAGCTTTCAGTTTCCCTAAACTTTTGAGTGAAAAGTTATTCTTTATTCTCTGTAAAATACATTCATTCATTTTCCAATCCGCTTTATCCCTTTCGGGGTCGCCGGAGCCTAACCCGGCTACTCATGGGTGAAGGCAGGGTACACCCCTGGACTGGTCGCCAGTCTGTCACAGAGGCCACAACCACACACCCATGCACACTCACATCCACACACAATTAACCTATGAAGCATGTTTTTGGACGGTGGGAGGAAGCCGGAGTACCCGGAGAAAACCCACGCATGCACGGGGAGAACATGCAAACTCCACACAGAAAGGTCCCCCAGCCAGGACTTGAACCGGGAACCTTCTTGCTGTGAGGCAGGAGCGCTAACCACTGCATCACCGTGCAGCCCTGTATAATACATTTCCAGTTAAAATGTTTTTGTTCTCTAAATTGATCACAAAACCAATTAAATTGTGATTTAGATTTCCCCTTAACTTTTCCCTTAATGGTTGAAGTAGAAGCTAAAGTAAAACTTCAGTCTTTAATGGTGTGGTGGATAAAAACAACAAAATAAATGATAAAATAAATGGATCTGTTCTAAATATAAAATAATGAATATGAATCCAATGTGTTTACAACTTTATTAGCAGCGTCTTTGTAACATTAGAGTCGGTTACTGCATAAAATGCAGAGCGGGTTTGGTGTGAGGGAACAGCAGGGGTTAGGGGCCACTGGAAAACCAGATCAACATCCACAGGAAAACCCAAAGCAGAGCACGCAAAGATCATCCAGGAGTTCCCCTCTGCCAGGGAGCAGACAGGTAGAAACGGTGAATAAAAAGCAAAAACAGCATGACCACAATAAAACCCAAACACCAACAAACCAACCACAAACATGGAAAAACGGCAGAGTAGCTCCATTCCTCCAGAGTGTTTTAAATCTTGAACATCTTCAGATATTGGTTTATAGCAAAGTTCAAACCTGTGTGCATGTGTGTGTGTGTGAGAGCAATCTTTGCAGAAACAAGCTGCTGCTATTTGCAGCATTGAACTTATTTATTAAAGTAAATTATGAAACAAAAACCGCATTAATGTAGGAAACTTGAAAATTCAGCAGCTTAAACAGAAAGGTGTCGTTTGTTCTCATAATGTATCTTATTTTGTAGATTATATAGTAGATCACATTGTTCTTTAGGGATGTTTTTAATTAAAATATGTCAGTTTCTAAGTCTTTGCTTAAATGACGCATCTTCTGCAGCGTTTGTGTAAATCTGTATTTGAAAAAGGATCCCTTTTAGAGGACTGTTGTCCTGTTGTGTCTGCTGTCACTTCAAACGAGCACCCGTGTTTTTTTCCATTACAGGAAGCGGAGGAAAGCATTCCTGACGAGACCGCTGAAAGCAACAGGAAAGACTAACTGTTAAGGAAATTAAGTTAATTATCCTGGCAGAAGAACAACAAGATTAATTCTAATCCCACAGTCCTGTGCAGATAATCATCATTAATCATCAAACAAAGAGAAACTGCACTGTTGAAAGTTTCTGCTTCGCTGATTTAAAAAGAAGACTTTATGAAAGGGGGCTTCGGCGAGTCCCAGAGAAACATCCAATCAGAGTTTGGACAAAGTTTAACCGCATTAATCCAAACTACCCAAAGTGTAGGCACACAAATGGGAAGGAGCTGATAAGGATATTAATTATTGAACAGAATTATTGAATTATTAATGTGAGGAAATAAATGAAGTGATTCAATGGTACGCCGTACTAAAGTAAGGCGAAAAATAGGAACGCTAAATGAGAAATTCCTGGAACAATTTGTAATTTTGCTGCAAAAATGGCTCCTTTGATGCAACGATTATTAAAAATGTCCCTCTGGACATCAGCAGGTCCGACGTACAGCTCGAGTTTTTTCCTGTAACCCATTTTAATGCCTACTGGGAAGGGAGTCACGAAGCCGGAAAAGTCGGAGCGTTTTCGCCACCAGTTTGTCCGCAGATTTTCAGTTCCTTCGTGTGGAGTCTTTAGATTGACCTCAATGACAGAGCCGTTTAAAGAGCTCTGTTCTGACTGATTATGAACGTTTACGTCTTTTTAGTTTCTCAAACTTCCGCGTTCAGTTTTATTTCTCCTCTTCTCTTAACGCCATGCTGTCGTTTTGTCCCTTTTGTTTAAAGCAGGTTGTTTGAATAAAATTCTGTTTCTTTTAAATATTGAAGCTAAAGTTGACATTTATGTCAGATATGGTTCATGCAGACTCACTCAGGAGTTTCAGACATGCAGTTTGAGCCGAGGACCAGAAACAGTGAGAATAGTTCAGAATGAGCCACATGTACAACCATGAGTGGACAGAAAACAAGACGGAACCCAAAACGCATGTAGAACCAGAGAAGGACTCAGGAACCAGGACAGAAATGTTTGGGGTTTTCCTGTCATGGCAATAACCAAAACCATTGTTTTTTTCATTGTTTCTATCATGAAATGTTTTGTTTGACATAAACATTTCTTTTTGTCTTGTTTTCATAAATCTATGTGAAATTAAAAATATTTTGATGTCATTTCAAACCAAACTGTTTGGAAAAAAATCACCAAGAAAAAAAAAAGACCATTTTAAAGAAAATCCTAATTTGTCCAAAAAGGATGGAGGACTCCGACCAGGTGGTTTTGGTGTTTGTTAAAGGCAGGGTTAGCATACGGCGAGTCGTGAACACAGACACCCTGATAAAATCCACAGCACAAACAAGCGGGAAAAAAACACATTCAGTCCGGCTTTGATGCTCGGCTGTGATTGGTAATCTGCCGCAGCTACCTGATGCTAACGAGCCAAATTAATTAGACACTGAAAGCAAACATCTATCAATAAGATCAGAAGCAAGCTCACCGATCCCCGGAGGAAAAGTCAGTGTGCCGCAGCAACAAACAGTAACAGGAAGCTAAAGGAGAGCAGAAAAAAAAGAACTTCAGTGGGAAATCCAGATAAAATACAGGAGAAGTAAATAAATAAGAAGCACGGAGTTTAGCTCAGGGTAACGGCAGAACAATGGCTCCAACAAAAGAGCAAAGCTGTGACAATTACAGAAATATTTGCATCATGAAAGAGTGACAAATTGCTTAAACACACAGAGAGACACATGCCCAGTCGATAAATGAGATTAACCTCCAGAGGTTTGCTTCTGCGCGTGTGAAGTGTGGAGCATAAATAATGAAGCTCTGTTGGAGGAGGATCATGAACACTCTGCAGCTGAGATTTTCAGCAGGATGTCTGAGCGCAAACTTATTGAAAACAGACCAACGACATTCAAACTGCGCTGGAGCTCCGGCTTTGTGAAACCTCCAACAAAGGAACCTGAATTTCTCTGGTGAAAGTGAGGCGCCGCTCCATAGAATCAACGACTCCACGAAGGTCTGCGCACTTTGGCGTGGTGGTGAAGATGATGCTCAGGTGTTTCACCTGTATGACCCAGAGTCGCCCAAACGTAAACCCCAGAGATCCAGGTAAAAACATCAGAGACGCTCTTCCTCTTTCACTCATGGTTTTCCTTTTGGCATCAAAGTTTCATCCCGTCTTCTGCACGTCTACAGACCATTTTGCTCCGGTTACCGAATTCCCCTCCAGCCTGTGGCTGATGCCCTCCAACCAGTCTGACTGACATCTGTCACAAAAGCACAAAGCTGGTAATTTTATTTAAGGACATTTAAGTCCTTTTCAAATCTCATCATCCCAAACCGGATTGGATCAGAACTGCAGGACTTCGGTCCAGAGGAAGCACTCGGCGCCATTTCCTGTCCGCCGTAGACGTACACAAATGTGGGTGGGTAATTCCCTGGCTGTGTTATAAAGGCACCAATCAACATTTATTATGAAAAACATTAAAAAAAGGACTCCCAATGAGCCCCATTACGAAGACGCGGTAAACTGTAAGCAGCAGCAATCAGCCTCATTCTCTTCCCGCCAAGCTGGAATGACGCTGACGTCACGGCAGCAGCGGGGCGCTGATTGAAGTTAATATAGTGGATTGTGCGGCGTGTTTTTGTTTTAATGAGCCTCAGGAAAAGAAGCTGTTACAATAGGGCGTGAACAGGGTTTTCAAAATAACATAACAGTAAACATTAGCACTTCATGCTCCGGAACGTGGGGTTTACAGGCCTGTTTGGGAAAAATAATCACATCCAAAGAGCAACTTCAGCTCACAAACTGAAACGTATTCAGATGGAAAGAATCTCTGTGTCTGAACACACTGGGGTGTGATGAGGCTGCAAGAAGCACCCAAAATGTTCACGCTTTTGTGTCGTTTGACGTTTTCTGAGAAAACTGGACATTTATCCTTGAAGAAAAATGTCTGTATTTAGGAAAAAACATAAACTACAATACCATTCGCATTTGTGGTTGTCAAAGGTTTAGAAAATCCTTTGAAAACATCACACTGCCTCAAAGCAAAAATAAACAAGAACAGAGGGAAGCAAACAACTTCGGTCTGAGGTTTCTTCATCACTAAAAAACATCATTTATCAACAATAAGAACATTCTACTGAAAAACAGCTACAAAAAAAACACAAAGATGCCCACTGCCACAACATTTAAATGTACACACAAACATTTACACAGAGAAAGGTGTATCTCATGCATGTCTCCGTGTTTCCACTGATCATTTAATCTTCTTTATAAAAACATTGTTGGATGCAGAGACTTTGGTTCCTCTGCAGAAAATCATGAAGCAGCCCAACATACCAAGTTCTTTATGTTCTGTTTTTACTTTTTTTTTCAATAGATTTTTGAAATGAAAAAATACTTATGAAAAGTAAAGATATTTTCTTTGACAATGTTTAGTTCGAGCTGGATAGGCTCCAGCAACCCCATGAGCCTGAAAGGCATACAGTACAAAGGGTTTTGAAGATGGTTGGATGGATGCATGGAGGGATGGATCCAACAAGAAATGTATACAAATCAATATCAATAAGGTTTAGCCTCAAATAGGGCGAAATATCAAATATATAAATGTAAAACATAAACATATTAAATATAAAAACAAAAGGGTTTTTATACAAATATACACCTTTTGTGTCAGAAAATTCCTAACCCCCTGTTGTAACAGTAAAATCTGTCCAACACAAGAGGTCTGCTGCTCTGATCTGTCTGCTCAGCTGTTGGACAGACATTCATTCATTCATTTTCCAATCCGCTTTATCCCTTTCGGGGTCACGGGGTTGCCGGAGCCTAACCCGGCTACTCATGGGCGAAGGCAGGGGACACCCCTGGACTGGTCGCCAGTCTGTCACAGAGGCCACAATCACACACCCATACACACTCACATTCACACCTAGGGACAATTTAGAGTAACCAATTAACCTTTGTACCATGTTTTTGGACGGTGGGAGGAAGCCGGAGTCCCCGGAGAAAACCCACGCATGCACGGGGAGAAAATGCAAACTCCACACAGAAAGGTCCCCCAGCCAGGACTTGAACCGGGAACCTTCTTGCTGTGAGGCAGGAGCGCTAACCGCTGCGCCACCGTGCAGCCCTGTTGGACAGACAAGTTAAAATAAATAAATACATGTAGAGAAGAAAAGGAGGAGGATAAGGATGGAGAGATGCTCAAAACCACAGGCCGATTCCAGACCCAAACAGAAAGCTGCGGTGGTTACCATCTTCAGCCTAATTCAATTCAATGTTATTTACATCGCCCAATATCACACAATACAGACGTCTCAGTGGTATTTATACAAATGACACAAAAGTCAGTCATAAAAATAGAAACAATAGCTGGTTGCTAAACTAAACTAAACTGACTAAACTAAACTGACATCCCTGCCCTTTGACCCTCCTTCTCATAAACTCGTGAAAAAACTCTATCTTGGGGAAAAAAATAAGAAACTTCAGGGATGTCCACATGAAGGAGGGATCCTCTCCCAGGACGACAGGTTATGTGCTAGAAGTGTTGAAGAAGAATGAGCTTATCTAACTCTACAACTACATGTATGAATACGGGGGTGCGAGACAAGCCTTTACCTGATGAGCAGGTAAAGGGGGAACAAAAGGACTTCAGAATGTGGGGCAAATTCCTTATTTAAGGAGCTTGTTCCTCCACCTGGCGCTGCAGAGGGATTTGGTCCTGCATGTTCTTTTACCTACAGAACAGAAAACCTGAACCTTCACGTAGAAACACTTCCAAACTCAGAGTGGGTTTGTTGTAAATCTATGAAAACATGCAGCCAAATAACTTCACATACTAAAGTCATGACGACGTTTCACCTGATAATATTGTTGCTCTTTTGGATTAAATATTTTTTACACTTTTTAAAAAAGTTTATGAAAGTTTGTGTGGAAAATGTGACACCTTTGGAACCAGCTGGTTCCACGTTTGTGTGAGGAAAAGTGCGTTTCTTGTTCGACTTTTTGAGAGCAGACACAAAGAAGTGGAGTGAGTCGGTTTCCTGCAGTGAGTGAATATTTACAGATGTTCCCAGGATTCCATTGTCGTGCTGAAGTAGAGGACTCCTGCTTTCATAGAAGCACTTCAAGCATCAGCAAGGCCATCTGTGACGGCGAGCGCAACTCTCCTTCAGCCCGACTGTGAGCGTCTCCGGCAGAGATAATGGTTCCTCTGTGACATTTGCAGAAAAAGTTAAGAGGGAAGAGGTTCAGTAAACTCACAGTCAACCTTTGGCCTGCTATCCAGGAAGTCAAACGGCAGCCAGTGAGTGTGACATTTCCTCTGCAGAGCACTTCACTCAGCTAATTAACCCGTTAGCCGGATGGCCTGCAACGCCAAAAGATCAGGAAGAAAAGAAAAACGATGATTTATGATTCTTTTTTAATTAAATTACCTCAAAGGTGTTCTTTAGTTTTACTTTTTCTCATCAAGTTCAAACATTCTTTAATAAAAAACAATATTCTTTCAAGTGGCTAAATTAGATTTTATTTTTAATTGAAATACTGTCTAAAGATCAGACTGAGGGGATCAGGTTCTCCATCATCTTTCCTACCTGAAGCAGAGAGCAGTTCTTTCCTTTTTATTCAACATTTTATTCCCACATCCTTCAATGATGTTTTGTTTTTGTTGAGCAGAACAAGGAAGATAAAGCTTTATTCCCAACTGCCCTTATGGGTGGCTACAGGCTGTCTGCAGGGGAAAAATGGTCAAAGCTTTGTGGGACGCACAGGTGACCCACACAAAGTATCAAGGCGGTCGCCCGCTCACAGAGAAAATGTTTTCGCACATTTTTTTCTGCATAGCCTGGTGAACACTTAGGACAAGGATAAGAAAGGAGGAAGGTGAGTTTCATTTTTTCACGACCCCCCCCAAATCTTGCAGACTGAACAAGGAGCCTGTTAGTACTGTTCACAATGTGATTTTTTTGGGTGCCCTGCACAGGTTTGCCCATTTGTCCCTATCTAGCCGTGAGGACAGTTGTGACTAAAGCTCTACTAATAGGGTGTGGTGCAAGGACACCGTACAACAGCATCACCTGTGCATCATAAGTGCAGGCAGCTTACATCTGACTAACAAATACTTCATGAAAAACTTGTCAAAGCACATGATAATGGTATGCTACAACTTTAACTGTGGCTGTACGAGCCAACAGGAAACTGCATGACACTCCTGCACTCCTCTTAAGATGTAGCCGCTCCTCTCTATGACCTCTTCCAGTTGTGTCCCGTCTCCGATATCTGTCAGGTCCAACAGGTGCTCGTTGCTTTAGACGCCGGTCTCTTTTTTTTACGTGTCCTGAACAAACAGATCAGAGCTGAAGACCTCTTGTGCTGCACAGATTATACTGTTACAATCTTCTGACACACAAGGTGTATATTTGCATAAACTCCTGTTGTATTTGCAGCTAAACTTTTTTTAAATTGATTTAGTTTGTATCTCTTTTTTGGACCGGACAGAAAAGAAAAAGAATGCTCATTCAATTTAGTGTATAAACTTCATGCAGCCAAAGAACATTCTGGTGCGGAATCTGCACATTTTGGGATGGATCCTAAACGAATCCAAGAAGAATTAAGACCTGAGGAGGCTGGAAGCTTTTCACATCTCCTATGACATGTAACCAACACAGTAACTGTATGTGTGGGCTACACTCTGCTAACCCCACCCAGAAAGATGGACCCAGCTAACAAGGACAAACCCCGCTTTGATCTGAAGGAGACCCAGAGGACCCTTATCAACACTGGAAGATGCTTTGGAAATCAAAGCAATGAACAACAGCCTGTAAAACAGTCATTAAAGAAAAGTCAATCTATGCACAGAAAAACTCAATTCAGCTTCAAGAAGACAGAGGAAGGAGATTTCTGAGAGACTATTTCTCTTTTCTGATCTGCTGATTGACAGATGGTTATCCTGGTGGAGCTTATAGTTTCCAGGTGGGAAGGTTGAGGCAAAGCTATGAGTGTGGAGGAAAAAGGACTTGTTTGCTTCACAGCTGAGGTGAGTCCCGTGTCCAAATAACAAGCACTGAGGAAAGCTGTGGGGAATGAGGGAGGAACTCAGCTGAAAGTCCAGAGGGCCAAATGGAGACCACTTCATGGACTACCGTAACTCTTCAACTGTTTACACAATTAACAAGACTTCAACTTTCTGAATGAAAAGTGTTGAGTAACCGTGCAAAGCCGAAATGAAAAGACAACTTTCTCCATCTCGGAATCATCCGATTTACATTGATCGTGTGAACAGTTAAATGATTATGGAATGTCAAAGAGTGTGTGTTATTTAAGTATCATCGGCGACATCCCCGCTGCTGTTCCAGCTCTGAAGCTACATACACACCAGACGTGATGCGCGTTTAAAATGCACTGAACGAGGATTCTTGAATGTAGAAGCATACATTGTTCACACTGGATTCTCGTTACCTGATACCAGCACGTGCCGACAGTTGGAATGGGCTCGCTGTGAAATGAAAGTGTTTGTTTCTTCCACAGCTGTTTTCTGATAAATGAAAGACTTGGTGTCTTCCAGTTGGGAACAAACTGCAATTATTCATTTGTTCTCTGTGACCAATTTTCAAAGGGTTGACAGTTCTGTGTATTTAAAAGGATGCCATCCAAACGACACTACCAAATATGAATCTTTGATTGGTTGAAGTTAAACTGGTTTAATTTTATGTGCATTCAATGGTGTTTTATTGACAGAGCCTAGCAACACGTGAATGTGAGAGTTTTGAATGTGGAAGCCCAAAACACGCGTATGCGCGCATTTAGACTTTTTTTATTGGAAGTGTTTGCTTGAATGTGCATTTCTGAGCTCAGTCAGAACGTAGCATTGTACAATAAACAAGAGCAGATTGGAAGCTGATAAACAACTCTTTACCCATGTCCCTATCACTGCTTTACAGACTGAGCTCACAGACTTTTGACTGACTAAGAATGTATAGCTTCCTTTCACTGTTCTACTGCCTGTTTTAGATGTGTAGCTTGATAAAGATGCCAATAGTTGTCATGGAGTACATATTGCACCTCCCTTCAGTACAGTCTCACATTGGGATCCTTCTGAATCTCTCATTACGTCTGTCAGTGTGGCGGAGTTGTAAATTGTGTAACGTGGCCAACCGTTTTATCAATACAGTTTATCAGATCTGCAGCCAGCAGCTGCAGGATAACAGATGTCGATACAGTACACCATGTTTGACAGCCAGACAACTGTTGAAATCCTCACCAAACCCGTCAGTAGACCATTGCGGTTTTAAATGCAGTCTAGGTTTGATCCACAGATACTGCTTTTTCTACAGAAGTCAGAGTTCTTACATTACTCTCAGGCAGAGACAAGGCCAAACAATGTAAGCTTTTCTTTCATATTTTGCTCAACATTTTTTTATTATTCTGCATGGAAAATGTCTCAGATGCCCCGAGGTGATGAGGTGAAAATGCTTCTCTCTTAACTGCACAATGTGTTGCTGAAAACACTTTAGCTTATGGAGTGTAGTCTGTGCAGCGTGTCTCATCATACTAATGTGTTGTAGCTTCTTTTTCCAAGTTAATGTTCCTTTTTCCTGCATAAAGATGAACTCTGCTGTGACAGATTTAGTCTATTTACTCTGAAGAAACTACGCAAGCCTGCATGCATGTCAGGTCATTAGCAGTGTGGTACTTACATAATACAGATTAAGTCATTTGTCAAAAACATATTGCTTATGAAACTCTTGGTGTGAAACGGACAACAAAAACAGAGTTTCTTATAGTTTGTAGACGAGCATGTTAGTCTAAATTCATTGGTTGAAAACATTTCTGGGAGCCAGACTGATGTATATTTATCCGATCCTAAGCTAAAGACCTGCTTTAACCAGCTGAACCCAAATTATTCAGAGTAAAATTCAATATTTAAAGCAACATTATTTAGCCTTGGCGGCGTGTCTGTGTTTCGCACACAGACACAAACAAACATCCAACTTTTGCAAAGATGGATGTGCATGTTGTGCACAAAGTTCCTGCACCTCCAGGAAGTGAGTGTTAGGGCCAAAGTCGAAAGAGGCCTTCAGGGTGCACTTTAGTAGCTGGGATAGGCTCCAGCTGTCTCACCCTCAAAGGGATTAAGCAGGTTTGCAAGATGAATAGATGTTTCTGCAAACACATACCTAAGATGCAAACAGAAGGCGGAGGTTAATGACCAACATCGGTTGATTACCAAACCATTAGATGAGATACTTTCTTGGTTATGGATTTGTTTCAAGAACCTTTGTACTATAATATCAAGTGGCCACTTTCCTTGGTAACTACCCTGAGTTGAGGCTGAGGACTAGGATGGAAACATCAAAATAAAAGGTAAAGCTGTGAACAGAATTCATCCTTTAACACTGGAGCTGTCGCCGGCAACAGCAAAAAGAAAAAAAACCTCATGCTATTTAAAGTATATTTATTGTAAATTAAATGCAACTCCATTGTATTCTGGAGCTGAGAAAAGTTTTTCCCTGATATGGACATCAGAGCATCAGGGCATACGGTAGTTCTAGTTATAATAGTTCAACGTACGAGCTGGACTTAAAGCTCTGACGTTAAATGGTTATCATTAAATGTTGCCCTCTCCCAGGTCAAGCGCAGTCAAAGCAGTGACACCTCTAGTTTGGTGACAAATTAGCTTAAAAAAAGTGAAAAAATATAAAAATCAGCAAAACAAGTTTGCATGATATCATTTGGAATAATTAACAAAATGAAAATGCCAACATTGAGGCTAGCGAATATGTGCACAATATTCAGATGATGTAAGACAAGAATTTAGGAAACTCCCCCCACATCATCGAATAAGATACAGGTCACTTGTTTAGATACTAGATTGGTGAACACAGATCACAACATGTAGTGGTTGAAGGATTTTCATTTGTCAATAAATTAACCCAGTTTTCAGAACACAGTGGATTCATAAATAGTTTTCATAAAATTTTTATATTTATAAGGTTTTTACTTGGGGAAATCGGTGACTCCATTTGATGTATGATGTATAAAATATGATGAGCAAATCCAGGGCGCTAGATAGTCCTGCACTCTTTGTAGTAGTTAGGGAGTAGGGAGGGAAATCTGAAGATGGGGTAAGAAAGAGAAAAAAAGAGTTTGTGGTTTTCCTGGAAGAGTTTGAGGAAGTCTGTTTGACATGTAGTTCCTGAGCGGATTTGGGAAGAATCTGCCAAAAGGAATCCATAAAAACATCCAATAATTTACTGGAGAGGAAGCCTAGAGATGTGCTCTTTTCCGGGAGTTGGTCGACAGAAACTCGACTGGCGACGTGAGCTTGGACAAGAGCATGGTCAGTGACAAGGACTTGACTTGAACTGGCTGGACCGAGCAGCAAAGCCATGATGAACTGCTACTGCAGTGGAGACACTGAAGGCAATATGTACAGATGAGGAGCATGAGCTTGATTGGTTCAGGCAGAGGAGGAGACAGAACCAGGAGGGACAAAAAGGGTGAGTGAGAGCTGCATGCTTGAGGACTAAGACAAAGCTCACTCAGGCATTTAGCTGCATCAAATTTTAGCCCATTTATCTGCTATTTTTACATATTTCTCTTAAAAACAACAACTAACAAACAGAAGAACAAACTACTAAGAAGGCGAGTACCAAACACTGTTGGTGGCCTCCGTTTTCAGACAGAAAACATGGTTTGCCAAGCTGAAGTGTGTCACTCTCATCACCTCTTTGTCACTTTTTGTTTACATTTGCTAAAGTCATTTTAATTTGCTACTCAGTTGATTTAACTTGTTAGGTTTGCTTCCATGTACCAGAGTGTGAGCACGTTTGATGCACCAATTCAGAAAAACACCACAGGGTACAAGTCTGCAGCAATAGAATTACTGACGCTCCAATAATTCTGCAATCTTGACTCATTGTCTTCAGAATAATTCACAAAGGAAGGCATAAACATACCCTGATTTACATTTTGTTTTCTTGAACCTTAACAAGATGCACTGGCTGATTGGCTGCACTGACAATTAAAAAAAAAAGAGAGCTGAAGACGAGACATAAAACATGGCCTTAAAAATCGCTTCACTTCCATCAGATCATTTCCATGTTAGGTGTGTCCATGCATAATTACACAAATGTCTTCCTTTTTACAGCTGTTACCATGACGCCCTTTACAAAATGTTGGCATGATTTTAGTGGCCCCATCTTCCACAACACGTGCACTCAGTGTTTACACACACAGACACACACACTAATGGGCTGCCAGTATCAAACGCTTGTCTGAAATGTACCCAGTTACTGTTTGTTGAGGTCTCCATAGTAACAGTAGGGTCAGCTGCAAATAGGAGGCTGATTACCATTAATTATTACTTGCAGTTATTGGATCTAAAGCTGCATCCAGAGCAACAAAATTTCAGCGTATTATTCACCAGGTCAGGTAAGGTTTTCCACCTGTTGTGGAAAAGTTAAAACACTGAGATCTGACCTAAAAAGAAGATAAAATCCTGAGTTTCACAGGTTTAAATAAAGTCTGACTCCTTATTTACTGCAAATTAGTCAGAAAATGCCAGACCTGATTTGTTCTTTTGTGTTTGGGAAGTTTTATCAAAATATTTTAGCCTTATTGTAGAGAACAGCAGTGGAACTGAAGGTAGAAGAGACCAGCAAAGCAGCTGTAAGCAGCAAACAACACGGGAAAGAAGCTCAGCCTGATGCCTGAGAGGAACATTTCAGCCCAAACGTCCTCTGTCTAAAAGAGGAGAACAAAGTAAGGGTCAAAAGAAAGTTAAATTCTTCTGCCTCTGTTCAGCCCGGTTCAAACTCAGCTCCACAGCAGTCCATCCCTATTCACCTTCCAGGGAAAGATTATTGACTTCCATGTCTTTTGTAAGGCATGAAAAACTTCAGCTAATGAAATACCCATGACTGCTTCCACTTTCAGAAATCCCTACAGGTGTCAATTCTCCAAATAGACTTCTAAATTTTCCCCAGCTATAATTTCCAAGCTTTTGTATGGTTTCCATGGCAACATCATCTGAGGGACCAAATAACATGCTGAATGAGAAGAGAACACATTTCCATCTCAAAGTGTTTGACTACTTTTCAACAATTTTTCTGCACATTTGAAGCCTTAGAGCAAAGAAATTTGGAGGGAAAAAAGGAATTCAAGTTCAAGCAATTTATGACGATTAGGAATATTTATTTAGTTCTTATATCATCATATTTTTCTGGCTCCACAGTTTAAGGAAACTGGTCAGACGTGAATGGGCCAGATTGGGCTGGTCATTCCAACCATCCTTGAATCCATAACTTTTCGTCTGGCTTCAGGATTTACACAAAGCTCTTGGTCATTCTGACACGAGTTTAAATGGGACTAAATGTTCCCGCTTTCGGGGTTCATGGTAATAAAACGGCCAACATGTTCAGATGGATGAGCTGTAGTGGTCAGCCGAGCGGCGAGGCAGACTCCAACCACTTCTGGCTCCGTCTACTTTTAAATTAATCGAGTCTTCGTCAGTAAATAAAGACAGTTTTTCATCCATTACATTTCTATAGATTAATGGAAACACTTCAGACAAAAATGAAGCTGAACTCTGACTTGCAGCTCATGGTTTTCACGCTTTGGTTGCTTTTCTTTTAAGGTCATTTGCACACAGTTCTTCATGCTCGATTTCATGTGAATATCGATGAGCAGCCGCTGACCAAAGCCCCAACCCTCTCACTGATGGAGAAGCACAACACTGCAAAGGCTTGTTTCCTTCACAACCACAGCTTCTTCCATGTTTTAAGATGCTTTCATCACAGAGACAAGCATGTCGCAGCTTTAACGCCAGAGAAACAGCAGAGTTTACTGCTTTAAACTAAAAAACACATCAGGATCATTTCAGTGTTAACATGTTTTTATCCATTTATTCATTTGCAAAGAAATACAATCTACTCAAGTGTAAAACCTTTATCAAAAAATTAATGTATTCAGACATTTTCTCAAATGTTGTGATTTTATTCAGTGAACTTTTTAATAAACCTTTATTTGCTAGAAAGACGTAACAAAACTAACAAAAGGAAATGAGTCCTTGTATTAGAAAACCTATTCAGCGCATTTGAAATCAATTTAAAAGTTCAACATAATGAATATAAACAGATCATTTTTGTTCTGGGATGTCACTTTCCTTTTTGATTTCTACGTTTATGCTCCACAAAATGCCTTAGCACCACAGTAATGACATTGTGTTCAGGGAGATACACTTCAGGTCAGATAATTCCGACTAAATTGGATTAAAGCCATCTTGAATTTTGAAAAATAACAGTGAAAATGACCTTTGGTTCATTTGGTGCATGCATTGTGACCTACTGAGCTGCTTCAAAAACAGCCTTGCTTCATAAACAAACTGAATTGAGTTGGCTTTAAATCCACAAAAAAATCCATTCTCACCAGTCCCTGTGGATTTGTATGTTGGGAATGATTAACCCTTTAACACCAGATATGCCACCAGTGAACTACCGTAACTCTGATTGTTAACGCAATTTTTGGTAGTCAGAAGAATGTCAACACAAGAGCTGAAACTGGAGCTGATAAACTGAGCGTTCAAAAGAATACGTAAATATGAATCACAACTCCAACACAAATACTCAGTCATTGGTTAATGTTCTGATCAGTCACTGACCAGAGGACAGGAGGTTGTCTTGTCAGTTTCAGCTTGAAAAAGGTCATGACCTGGGCATGATTATTTCAAAATAAAACATGAAACTTTTATTCTGAATGTTCTGGCTCCATATTGGCATTAGTGAATGCTCTGTATGAGCCAACTGAAAGCTCTTTTTCCATTATTCCATTGTTACCTGCTTGTTCAAGAAAGTTTTTTTCTGAAAGTTTCATTTTTGTTGTTCTTTTGTAAGAAACAAATCCTACAATGAACCAAAAACAAAACTCAAAATCGAGGTTTTCATGGGAAAAGTGAATCGTTGCTGCCCTTTTATACATCCACTTTATTCACACAAAAATAAATGTATATGAGGCTGAATTCCCACTGGACACATGTGGTCCACTGAAAGTGAACCAGAGTTTGTTTCTCCCAATAATCCAGAACAAATTTTCAGTCTGAATACACCCAAGCGAACCCTGGTCGGGACCAGGAACCACTCTCTGATCCATCTTTCGAGGTGGTCTTGGTTTGATTCCAATTGGACTTAGCTCCGGTTCGCTCTGAGATTCTGAATAGACTCTGAATAGACTCCGTGTTCAGAGAGGAACAAGTGGAGCAATATGGCCACCATAGCCGAGTATTATGGGATGTAAACAGAACCGGGGACTAACGTGGAGATCAGACGCAGCAACTCAATGAAATGTGGCGGGATAATGCAGGTTCATTAAAACAACGTTAACATGATACATGTGAACATTTGCCCCGCCCCCGTAATTACTGCCCAGTGAGTGAAGAGATCTTTAGTCACATGGTTTTGTTTACAAGCTTTGGTCCAGATCAGAATGTTGGGCAGTCTGAATACAGACCAAACGCAAGGTTCAGGACCTGAACCACAGACATGACTGTTTGTTGTAAATATGGGAAACAACAGAGTAATAAAGTACTCGAGTATTGAGTTGACTCCAAGAAGGTAGAAGAGCAAAGCAAGCGCACCCATGAATTCCATCAGGTAATGCTGAGACAACCAACCCCTGCTGATGGTGCATCATCTGCTGGTGGCCTGCTTGCTTTGTCATAAAGTTTTTCTGGACAATGGGGTACCAAACAGGATGTCCTGTAGAAGAACCGCGACACACCAAAAAAGGGTCACTTTGTTGAGAAAAGCAGCAAATTCAGGTCAAAGTCAGATTCAGACATTCAGAACATGTTTGATCATTGATGAATAATAATAGAGCAAGAAATGACATGAGCACAGAGACGAGGATCTCCTGTTGATTCTGACTTTGGAAGTGTTTCTGTCAGGAAGCCTTTAGCAGAACATCCAGAGTCGGACTGCATCTTTTTTTCTGTGTGTCGTGTAACTCATGGAAGTTCTCTTTCGCAAAACATCCTGCCTTTTGTAGGCCACAGTTGTACATAAGAATGATTTTTCTTAATCCGTCTTGCTTCGATAAATAAAGGTTAAATATAAAAAATCTGGGAGAAGCGCTCCCTTTGAAATGTTCTCCACATCTTAAAGTGCAGGAAAACTGCCCTCCAGCTGAGCGTGCTGATAATACTGCAGCATGGATTCCATGAACACAGCTGACCTTTACCACCCCCCAATGTTTAGGGCCTCAGCTGGCTGAGGTGTTACAGGAGCATGATGGTATATGAAGGCCTACCTGCCTGCAGCCATGTTGAAGCGCAGGTCTGCTGTCTGGTTCCCATGGGCTCTCATTAGAGAGCTGCCACTCACAAGACATAGATGCCAGCAGCCAATGAGACGCTGCCCTGCAACCCACACAGGTCCTGCCTACATGATGGAAATCTAACTTCCCTGCTAACAGGGCTAAAACACTCATCCACGTGCCCTCAGCGCTGAGAGCCAGGTCTGCATTGTCAAAAAGCAAAATTAAACCAAAAAATGAAAAGCATCTTCATCACTAATGAGCAGCAGATCAGGAAATCTGAGCACACATGGATGCAGCTTCAACCAGTTACACTCTATAAACTGTTGAGGAAACACGATGTCCTACTTGGTTACAAATTTAAACTAATCTGAAGGTTCTGGTGGGAGGAGTAAACAGAACATTCCAGCAGGTTCTACAGAACAAACTATGACAAACTCACAGAGAAAAAACCCTCCAAAATGTCTGCACTGACGTTTGCTTGAGTAAATTCTGTCTTTGGAAGAAACGTCATTGTTTATGCAACAGTTTGATCCAAATATGTTCTTAAGCAGCTACAGTTTTCAGTCATCAAAAACAATGAAATGACTGCAGTTATTTAACACCAAACCAAGTAAAAACAGATCAAGAATGATCCGTTTTAGTCAATGCCCTCTTGTTTTAAACTTCAAACATTGTCTTGGCCAGGAATCCTATCCCATCTGAGACATGAGGAATTCTCATTTAAATGGAAATGACTGTTGAAGGAATTTGTGGGTTGGACTGGTGAAAAAACTCCTCTCAATGTTTTCCTCCCAAGAAAATCCCAAGAAAAAAATGTAACTAAAAGTTAGGAAGTTGTTAGGAGTGCTCATGACGACAAAGAACTCATTTTTTCAGATTTTTGATACGTTCTGCTTGTTGTGATTCTGGTTTGTTTTCTCTGCTTGTTCTGTGCAGGTCTGTGTTCCTTTTCTCCTTCCTCTCACCTGTGTGTCCTGCTGGAGGTGATCACAGCTGCTTCCTGTTTAGTTGATTATGTGTTTGTCTATTTAAGCCTGTGTGTTTCTGTTCCCTGTGTTGGAGTGTTTTGTGTGCTTTAGGTGATCTTGTGGTTCAGAACTTTAAACAAGCTCTAGACTCACCCCTGTGTCCAAGCCTTTTCTGCATCTGGGTTTTTGAACTCCACCCGTAACATCTTTAGAAAACATTTTCAGAGTTTTAGACAAACATTTCTTTTCAGATTGAGATTCTGGGGGAAACTCACTGAAATTCTAATCCCCAGAACACTCTGGGTCACCTGGAAGCTTCCTGACTCGTGACTTGATGTCTGTAGGACACATGTAGGAGATTCATTCAGAAAATCCTCTGATCATCTTTTGGAAGACCTGAAGTCCAGATGCCATTGCTTCTTAACTACTTTAGTTACAGTTACAGGCTGAAGAAAACCACAGAAACAAAGACCTGGATGAACCATTCAGTTTTGAAGCATTCATCCACTGTGGAGGTTTGTAAGAAAAAGCTACAAATTGGTCTTTTTGGCTTTGCTTTTTAATGCTGCAAAGTTTGTTTTGGATTTTGATTTAATGTCATGGACGACCTGTTTGTTTACTGTGCATGTGTGGGGGATTATTTGTATTTTTTACGTAAAGGACTTTGAGGTGTGTTGAGGTTGTGTGAAAGGTGCTCTGTGAATAAAGTTGAATTTCAAATTTGGTTTCTCTCAATAACTTGCAGGATCCTCTTACTGCAGATATTCCTCATCATCCATCAGTGCCTTTGATCAGAAAATGGAGCTAAAACTTTCTATCAGAAAGTGAGAGAGCGACTTTGAGTCCATTTGTTAAAGTGAGACTGAACTCTTCACCTGAACATTTCTCCTGACAAGAAGGTGATTCAAAACGATAACTGTCTATTTCCATTTCTTTATTTTCGGGCTTCAGAAGTCTTGGGTTGCTGGCTGTGGTAAACAATAAAACCAACTTCAGCAGAAACCAGGAAGAACAAATTACATGAGTTGTGTAATATTTAAATATCATATTTGACAATCCAACCAGTTTATGGAGTTCTTTCTGACCTGGATAACCTGATGGAACGCAGCCAGCTTGACTAAGGAACCAGGAGCTGAGGGGGCGCCATCAGCTTCACCCCTCCAGCACAGAAAGAGGAGATATACACATATATTAAATGTGTCTGTAAAAACATCCCACTGCAAACAGCCGAATAATTTGAGGTTCAAAAACCCCAGGCTGCCTTCATGTTAGGATGGGGGGGGCAAGTCCCAGCTGCCCCCCCACTGAACAGAGAGTGTCTTTAACTGGCATGATGACCCGCTCCAATGTTACTGCTCCTCCAGTCATTTGCCGCCTCTGACAGAGGAAGGGCGGAGCAGACGGCGCTTTATTACGGGATGAAAATGATTATGATGATGTCCTGCCGGAGGGGAAAATTGTAGGTGTGATGGAGGAAGAGGAGAGTGAATGTGAGCGAAGTGGAGAGGAAGATCAGGGAGGAGGTGATAGAGGGAGGAGAGGTCAGAACTACTTTCATCTCTCCATCTCGACTTCAAAGGCGAGACTGATGCTGCTTTGATTCCATCACGAGTTCCCGTCTGTGCGGATGGAGAGAGCGTCCACACGTGAAATTCAAAGCCAGTGTGAGGAGCGGGTTCCTAAAAACTCTAAAAAGAAAAGATTCTAATGAATGTACCTCTAAAGGATGTCCTTGTTTCTGTAGACACCATGTTTCAATACTCCCAAAAGGACTTTTCAAATGACAACACTGAAATACATGAAGTGAAACTCATTAGTTTCTCACAGCAGCGCTTTATTCTGTCACATAATTTAAAACGTAGAAAAAAAAACTTGGATATATTTAAAAACGTGTAAAGAGCTGCTGTGTGTGTGGTCTTAACCTGTTAACACCGGAGCTTTAGCTCCAGCGTTGATGTTCTTTTGACTACTGTAACTCTTTAACGTTTCTGAAGCTTAATTCCAATGAATTCTGAAGCAGAGAAAAGCAGCTTTGCGTTAATATGTAACACTTTACAGCAGTGAAGTGCTTTCCCAGATGATTTTGATGCAGAAATGACGAAGATAAAGGTAGAACTGGTCTAACTCTGGGGTCTCCAAACTTTTTCTTGTGAGGGCCACTGATGCGGGGCCGGGGTCACAGAAAATAAGTTAAAGGGTGTGCCTGAACGTAAACATTTATGTTTTACCAGAAAGTCACATATGACCAAATAATAATAACCCTTTCTGGGATCTTGACAGAAAAAAAGCCAGGAAATAAATATCAATCCATTTAATGAACAACACTATTGATTAAAAAAAAAAAAAAAGCAAATAACTCTCTTTGTAATCTTTACAGAAAAAAGTCAGAAAAAGAAGACTAATACTTTTCAAAAAGTAAAACCAATAAATAGGCTGTCCTCTCCCGTCATCGTCTCTTTGAGACTTTGGAGGGCTGCAGCTCCTCACACATCTCAGAGTTTGTGCTAACTTCACAAAAGTGATGGGAATTCTGACTCTTCTTAGTCATCTGACTCTTTTGGTTCCTGAGAAGCTCCACAGGTCATTTTGTTGTTTTATTCAATTTATTATCAATAACTGTAAAAAATTAAGCACAAAGTGAAAAAACTAATGCATAAAATGTTTGCATACTTATAGGTGTATCATATGTATCTGCCTTTATTTTTCCTTCCAGATTAAATGTACAAACTAAAGAATGAAAACTAAAAACAATGATTTACAATTCCATTTTATTTCTATAGCCCAATATCACAGCTATAGCCGTCTCATTGGGCTGACATTAGTATTTGCAAGAACAAAAAGTCAAACATGAAAAAGTAAACATTACCAGCTTATTAAACAGACTAAGCTGAACAAACATATCTGCCCTTACAACTTTTAAAGTTCAACATCATGAAACACTGCAACCACAACTGAAAATACTAATTAAAACATGCAAAATCAAAAAGAAAAAAAATAGGTTTGTAATCATGGTAAAGGTTGTCGTTCTGATATAGTAAATGTCTCCGCTTTGTGAAGCTGATCTGGTTTCTTCTGTCAGTAATGATTCAATTCCATTTTATTTCTATAGCCCAATATCACAGCTATAGCCGTCTCATTGGACTGACATCAGTTTACTGCAAGAACAAAAAGTCAAACATGAAAATGTAAACAATAGCTGGTTGTTAAACAGACTAAGCTGAACAAACAGCTCCCTCATACTATGATCATGTGCTGCGTAACAAGTTTTGCACCCCCCCACCTCCCCACCCCCTGTTCAGGCGTAGACTGTACGATGATTCTTCTCAAACACGTATTGATCACATGCGGCTTAAAGAGCAAAAAACTAAAAGAGGATTCGCCACATTACTTAATAAATAAAAATGAGCAGCTGCGCTGTGTTCTGATAAAATAAAATAAGAATTTGAATTATTTTGTCTTCTGCTGCAGCTGGACATTTCTATGAATTACCTTTTCACCAGTGCAGTGTTCCCTCATTTTTTTCAGGAGTTACGTTCTAAAATAACTTGTGAAGGTGAAATCTGAGAGTTTGGATGATGTTAAACTCAGTTTAAACTTTTCTCAGACAGACATGAACATGTTTCTTCTTGTTTAAACTCTCCAAGTTCAAACCTTCAAAGAAAGTAAGTCCAGGAATACAGAATGAAAACAAAGATCTGATCGCGATCAAATATTATGCAGATCTGGAGAGCTGTGCATTTCTGCACAGGAGACGCGGATGAGATTGATTGACAAGGACTCCAGCCAATCAGGGCATAGAACAGGGTACACTGTTTGAAAAAAAAAGAGAAGCGGCATCATAGTCACACTAAAAGAATCAGCCAGAAAGGTGAACTGTGATATAGAACGAGAACAGTGCGTTCTGTTCTGTTTGACAGGGATTTTGGGGATGTTCAGATAGGGGCATAGACTGCAGAAGGGTGGACACAAACATCACAGCAGGTCTTGATCGTGTTGTCGGAGTCGGGGGGAAAAAAAGGAAAAAATCTTGGGTATATGATATTGTTCAGCGGCCAAATGTGGAGACGGGCCTGACCCGGCCCGCGGGCCGTTGTTTGAGAAACCCCTGGTCTAAAACTGTCAAAAGTTTCCCTGTTGATTAGAGACAGCTAACAATAAAATAAAGTAAAGGTAATAATAAACCTTTAAACGCCTTTTCATTGGTTGGACGACCAAACAGTCAGCTGAAGGTAATTTCAGGGCTTCCATTCGTGTCTTTCAGAGCAGAGGGAAGATTTTTCCTGATGCCCCATAAAACAAGTTTGGAGAAACATCACCCTGATCAGAAAGTTAGAAGTCTTTAATTAGGAGGAACAGATCTTTCATCAGCGCAGAAAGGTCAGTTTTCCTCCCCTCATCTTTTCATCAGCGGACAAGCAGGTATTTCAAAGGCACATGGCATCAAACATGCTACAACTTTTTATTTTGCATTAATTCAGATTGCAAATATTGAAAATGATAAATACATGTGAATAATTAAAAGATATATTTTTCGATCCCTCTTTATGTTTGTGGTTTGTGCCTCACTTCCATTTCCTGTGTGTCCTTTCACCTTTCCTGAACAGCCCATATATTGACTTTTGATTTGTTTCCATCTTTTCTGAATAAACTGAACTAAAAGTTTGAGCATTTCTATCAAGGCCACTTTTTCAGATAGCTGCTCTTCCTCCTACCTGTTCCGCTTTCATTTCTTACATCTAATTAACAAAAGTTTTCACAGGCAGAAAAGTAAGCAAGGACGCATATCACGCTGACGGTTTTCTTTTTTAAAAAGCTGAACATAATGCTGCTTTAATGCAAGGTGTTGTTTATGTGCAGCTTTGAATTCAGCATCTGAAATTGTATTTAGTTTTTTGGGTCTCTGAGTGGCAAACTCTTTTGTCTTAAAAAAAACTCTAAAGAAACAGAATAAATAACAATTAAAACATGTTTTTGATTTAACTAGAAAAATTAATGTAAACTGTTTATTTTCCAGTCAAATGAAACAACCCATTCCAATGAAAATCAGATGTTTTTAACATGTTTTTAGAGCATTTTTGTAAGCTGGAGCCACATTTAAAGAAAATTCCGATTAAAAAAGCATTCCAGAGTATTTATTTATTCAGATCACTGTGAATCAGGAGCAGACAAAAAAAGATTGTATTTGTTATACAGAAACATGATGAGTGGGCCACAAGCTCCCTGCTAGGAGTTCTCAGTGGTGGTCAGGGGAAAAGGGAGCAAGGTTGTTCTGCAGCTACGGTACCGCCCACGGCTCAGAGGTGAATTTCTGATGAACTCCGGCCGAAACTGTTTCCTGAAGAGATCGACACAGGTTTGTTTTATTTTGGCTAAAAAATACTGCAATTATAATGAAAGGATGACTAGGAACTCTGAAAATAGACCAGAAGATGACCGGGGGGGACTTGAAATGAAATAGGTCTCCACACAAACCAGACTCATCGTTTAGGAGAAGTGGATCATTTACAGAGTTTAAAATAAATCAACACTTATTCTGGTTAAACTGAAGACAGACAATTTATTTGCACATGCTCAGATGAGGCTTTTCCAAATGCATGAACCAGACAGAGACCGAGCCTGTCTTGGAAAACAGTTTCCATGTTTTCTTATGTAATTCTGAAAAAAACAAAAAACAAATTCATGTTTGCCAAAATAACCTGAGCTAACATGCTAAAGTAACTTATGTAGGTTAACAACAGAATTAAATAGGTTACAGTGAAAAAAATGCAATAATCCAAACACTTGATTAAAGACTGTGTTCAAGCCAAGGGGGGCAATAATCCTCCAGTTTGAACAGATGTTTGCCCTGTTATCAACATCCTGTTGGCGCTTTAAGTCACTTTATAAGCTGGACTTAATCTGTATCAGGATCTTAAAACAGATTTTGTTGTCTTTTCTCCTCTGAGAAACCCATGGAAGTGCAAAGATCAAGGCACCATGATGTCAGTATTGTTTCTGTTGTAACCAGAACGTTCCAATAGTCTGCCAGTATCTGAGCCCTGGGTCAATGGGAGAACTCATGCAGGTGGAAGAAGGACAAGCTTCTGGTTCCCTTCTCAAGGGACTGCAGGCATCACCACCAGAATCCCCCCAAACACGCTAGAGAAGCATCTAACATAATCTAACAATAACAACATGTGCTTTTTAAAACTGAGTGTCGATGGTCTAAATACTCACAGGAGGAAAAACAGAGCGGACCAGTACCAGAACTGGAGGATTTGACTCTGAGAAAATGTTGTGCTCAAAGAAGACTGACAAAGAGCTGAGATGCATTAAGTCAACAAATACAACAAAAATATCAATGAAGACAATCAGAATTTCAATGAGCAGTTCTTCAGATGAAGGATTCCTGTGTCCATCTTTCATCTAAAGGTTCAGAAATGCAGTTTCATGGATTCCACATGAGTAAAGTTCAGAGAAAAAGTCAAATCCGGCTCCAACAAAATCATAAATGGAGCTGAATAACTACTACGCCCAGTCCCAGGTTGTTGGGTCTCAGTTTCATGCACTATACTACCAAAAGTATTGGTTCACCTGCCTGGACTCACATTTGAACAGAAGCGCCATCCCATTTCTGACTGATAGAGTTCAAAATGATATCGTCCACCTTTAGCAGCTTTCCAGCTTCAACTCTTCTGTCCATAAGGTTGAGGAGTGTTTCTAGGAATGTTTGACCATTCTTCCTGAAGCACATTGGTGAGGTCACACACTGATGTTGGTGGAGAAGGTCTGGCTCTCAGTCTCTACTCTGATTCATCCTAAAGGTGTTCTATGGGGTTCAGGTCAGGACTCTGTACAGAACAGTCCAGTTCATTAACACCAGACTCTGTCCTCCATGTCTTTATGGACCTTTGCTTTGTGCTCTGGAGCACAGTCATGTTGGAAGAGGAAGGAGCCGCTCCAAACTGTTCCCACAAGGTTGGAGCATGGAATTATCCAGAATGTTCTGGTATCCTGAAGCATTCAGAGTTCCTTTCACTGGAACTAAGGGGCCAAGCCCAAGTCCTGAACAACAAGCCCACACCATCATTCCTCCTCCACCAAACTACTTCACACTCTGCACAATGCAGTCTGAAATGTAGCGTTCTCCTGCAACCTCCAAACCCAGACGGGTCCATCAGATTTCCAGATGGAAAAGCGTGATTCCTCACTCCAGAAAAGGCGTCTCCACTGCTCTAGAGTCCAGTGGCGGCGTGCTTTACACCGCTGCATCCCACGCTTTGCATTGCATGCATTGGATGCAGCTGCTCATCAAATGAAACTCATTCCATGAAGCTCTCTGTGTTCTGTACTTTGGCTAATCTGGAGGTTGCATGAAGTTTGGAGCTCTGCAGCAACTGACTGTGCAGAAAGTCAGTGACCTCTTTGCACGATGCGCTTCAACATCCGCTGACGCCTCCCTGTCAGTTCACATGGTCTACCACTTGGTTGCCGAGTTGCTGTTGTTCCCAAACTCTTCCATGTAGTTCTGATAGAGCTGACAGTTGACTGTGGAATATTTAGGAGCGAGGACATTTTCACCACTGGATTTGTTACACAGGTGATATCCTATGGCAGTTCCACACTGGAATCCACTCAGAGCGGCCCATTCTTTCACTAATGTTTGTGAAAACAGTCTGCATGCCCGAGGGCTTGATTTTATACTCCTGTGACCAGGACAGGTGATTATAACACCTGATCCTGATCATTTGGATGGGAGAGCTAATACTTTTGGTAGTAAAGTGTATTTGCACATTTGAACCTAACTAAAGGCAAAAGGACAAATTAAAATAGTTATGATTCCTTCATCCCAACACAGCCACACATGCTGTTGGGATGAAGAATAATATAGAATTAGATTCAAAAGAGGAAAAAAATGAATACAGATGGTCAGTAATTCTGAGGAACAGTCTGACATCCCTCTGGAACCAGCCTCCAGTGGTTTTTAGTGGAATTGCACGCTGTGGTTCGTGTGAACTTCCGGAACAGAAAGTGGGGGCCTTATGTATATATATGCCTTTATCTTTCAAAAATAAAATCTGTATATCTGAAAGCTCTTTGAGGACACGCGGTTTACATGAACACTTTCTGGGAGCTGCACAGTAAGCTGAGTTTCAGGCCAAAACAGTTTTATTGGTTTGATGAACTTTGGTTCAAAGACAAAACTAATATAACATTTATAAAGGCATGTTTTTTTAATCAGTGATGAAGAACATTTTAGGATCTGCTGAGGGTTAAATTCTGGTTGTGAATTCGTCTACGTTTGTATTGTTTTGCTTCTTTTAACTTTCTTTGATGATGTATTTCTTGATTGTAACTAAACTCAAAATGTCACTGTAATTCTGAAATTGAACTGCCCCCCTCCCAGACAGTAAGTTTGGATCAGACCCCCCCCCCCCCGCGCGCCTTCAAACAGGATTATTCAAAGGTTGTTTTCTGCGAGGAGCTGCAGCAGGAGGAGGTGGGACTCGGGCGGATGGTTAGCCGTGAAGCTAACCTTTATCCTGGAGGCGCCTGAAGCTGCCGCCAAGTCTGTTGTTTGTTGTTCTAATGAGATCAGCTGTTGTTCTGTGGGTCAGCGAACAGACCGCATGTGCATTAGTGTGGGTAATGGCTTCATTGAGCTCACATTTACACGGTTTGACCTGAGGACCTCTGATCATCTGATGAAGGCTTTCCGGCATGAGGCTCTCAGTCCGGGCTTTATTACTGTGCTGACCTGCAGGACATGGCTGAGGAGGAGGAGGGCTGAGCGGCCTCCTCCTCTACCCTACCGCTGAATAATAAATAATTACTGCTTCTTCCTCTGCTCGTCCTCCCCCACAGGTTTGAAACCACGGCCCCTCACCTCGCTCTGCAGGAGGAGAGGAGGAAGATGCGGTCAGGACGGCGGTGAGAGTACACAGCTGCTACTGCTCCTCTTCTCATCTTCCTCCCTCACAGCTGACCCTCATTGGAAATGGACAAAGTGGGAATTTGGAGACAGAAGAACAGCAGAGGAGTAAAGTGAAGTCATGATGTGGGTGGAAGTACTTCTGTGCTCTGATTGGTGCAGCTGATTCAAACTCTTCCCAAATAATCAAGCTGTTAGCACTCAACCTGTGGAGAAGTTCATCGGTTTGTTTTTTTTTAAATCTGGGTTAACCGGAATCCTGATCCACCTCATCCATGCATATCAGTCAAGTCCTGGACTTCTGGTTCTTCCCCTATGAAAAGGCGTTCAGTTGATCCCTTCATCGAAAATTTGAAGTGTTTTTAGGAGAATCTTCTTCCAGGATCTGATGGCTCCCAGGAAACCGCAGCAGAAGATCATTTAAGTAGATGGGGTGCTGGCAGAAGCTCCACTCCAGACTTGGACTGGGTTGTTCTGGTTCTCACCCCTTATATCTTCACGCTGGAGGTTCATGATGGATCCAGAAGAACTTCATCCTCTGCAAACCTGAGAAATGGGTCTTCAACAAGGAGAGTCAACTCCTCACTTTTCCAGTCCAGACCTTTTGCTCCTGGTCCATGTGACATTGCATGGTGGCCAAACTGGTTCCAGTCAGTGTGAGGCTGGGAGGGACTGGGTCTTTGACACAGCCCCACTCTTCTGTTTTCTATTAACGTTCATCTGCTTGTTCTGAACTGATCACATCTGTTGGTTTAAAGAAAATAGATCATTTCAGCCTGAAGACGTGAACAAGCATGAAATGAGCCCCCCCTTCTGAGTGAACTCCCTGTCTGCTGAAGCTCAGCGTGACCCAGAGAGGAAGAGGAGCAACTCACAGCAGGAACCCGGCCATCTCCATTTGCTCTGCTCATCCAGAAAATCACACAAACGCTCCGTTGATACTGCTGAGAACCTGCCCCTGTAAGCCGCCACCACTGTGAACAGCTTATTGGAATTCAGTCTTTTATTCAATTTTAACAAACTTCTATCAGTATTTCTGTCTTTCTGGTTTTGGCAGCTTCCTGCCTTGTTAAGAGCTAACAAGGAAGAGGCTTCCTGCTGAGGAAATAAGAAGTCTCCAAGGGCACAAGGGAAAAGGAGGCCTTCTAGTTAAGAAGGATGGACTCTATCTTGTTAGGAAGAATAAAAAAATGTTCATAGTTAGGAAACAGAAGATCACAAAAGGATTTTACCAGGAAAGCAACATCTCAACAAGCCTTATGTAGATGGAAAAAGAGAAAAAAAGGAACATTTAGCAGTCACGGAACAGAAATAAAAGCTTCATATTCATAAACAAGCTGCAAGGACTTTTTAATGGTAAGAAAACAAACATGCAGGACAGTATCTGTGGCAGAAAACGAGGAGGAAAAAGCTGTCCTGTTAGGAAACAAAGAGACAGTTTCCATAGTTCTACAGAGGAACTTAATCCTTTCAGTCAGGAAGTCACCAAAAAGTTGAAACTTTAGTCAATACTTTAGAAACAATTATTCTATTTCAACCATCTTCAGTTCAGAAAACAGAATTTGTTAGCAAAGCTGCAGTTTGGTCACTTTTGGAAGGACTTTTTGGTGGCACACGGATGTTCCAGATCAGAGGAACCTGCAATGTCTGTTTTCAGAGAAGATCTGGGATTTTGGAGAACCATCCTCAAATTTCCAGAAGGTCCTGTCAGTGTCTTGAATGCAGACTTTTTTAAAAAACATTTCAGAAACTTCCTTCTGAGTGAAGCTTTGGCACAATTTCAGTAAGGAAGATCTCCTTCCAGGCTTGCTTGTTATGTCACTCCACATGCCATCATCAATCAAACCTTCACTCTGAGCTAATAGTCAAGTGGCCCGTCTTTCCTCTCAGCCAATCAAAATCATAGTTTTGCTTTTCAATTCATAAATGTTTGTCTCACTCTGCATTACCTGCTTCAGGCGTGCCCAGCCCATTAGAACATGCCAGAGCATGTTGGAAAACATGCAGGAATGAGGCCCTCGAGGCCCGGAGTTGCCTTTCCCTGGTCTAGATGCCGATGATGTTTTTTTATAATTCATTCATATTTTCATCTTCAGAACGCAGTGGATTTATGAACAGTCTTCGCAAAAAGTTCATATTTATTAGGTTTTTACTTCAAACAGGTGATGTCATATTTGGTATTTAAAAATGAATTTATAAATTGTTAACAATTTTAGGTGTTATGGAGTAGTGAGGGAATTTAGACATATCCATTAAGTTTTACATTTGCTGTTTTTCACTTGATTTTAAGAAGCTGAGATCTGCTGCTGTCAACTTGAAGCTGCTGTTCTGATGAAAAACGTGTGAACAGGTGAGTCAGGTGAGATCAATACGTTCAGAAAGCCATCAAAGCACAAGTCTCCTCTGTCAATATTTAATCAGAAGGCAGCAGCGGCAGCGCACGGACATTTCATAGAGCACATTAGCATCGATTCTGGCAGAGTAAAGCTGATAAACAGAAGGACGAACAGAGTGGAACCTTTGGCTGTAAAGGAGCAGGTAATGGAGCAACGACAGGAAACATGAACAAAGAGTTTCTGTCTTTAGCAGGTGGAAGGAGAAACCCGGTGAATGGGTCGTCTTCACTTTTGTCTCACCAGAGCCGATCATTAATGCCATTAATGGCAGCTGCTCTTTTGTCAGATCACTCGTCTTTTTGTGAGTCGGAGCAGCAGAAGTCTTTGCAGACATGCTTTGCTTCTCATCCATCTGACATAAAAGCTGCAGGTGGGGAATAATTACGAAAATTAATGGTAGAAGCTGTAATTAATCGCTGGAGCTGAGTCCAATAATAAGACCACCTTTTGTTAAGAAGGAAGAGTCAAAGAGAGGATGAAACTGCTTCAGACATGGTGGACCAAAAGTTTGCTCTCCATCAGTGAACTCTGCAGAAGAAATGCATGAGTTCTACAGAAATCAGACGACCTCTGACCCTGAAAGAAGAAGAAGTCCTCAGGCTGTTTCTCACAGAGGAGCCGCAGATGTCTGCAGCTTCGTCCTGCAGAGAGGAGCTTCCACATCTCCTCTGTTGTGAGGAGTGCCAGGTGAAGTCAGTGTGGTAAAAGTAATGCAATTAAAGGCAACAGTCCTGAAGCAAAACCTCAGCTCCTCTTTGAATCCACTGTTGGATGAAAACAAAAAGACATGACTGGAAGAAGGGAAGCATGGTGTAAGCATTCTGTGCTTTAGTTTGCCTTTTGCCACTGTTCCTGTTCCAGAGGAGAGTCGCCTGTGCTGCTCCCCTTCGTGTTTCCTGTTCTTGTGCCTCTTGAATGCCTCCCTGGTGATACTTTTTTTTTCTTTGTGATTATTTGTTTTCTATTCAAGACACTTTGATAAAAATGACTGTATGACTTGGAGGCTTTATCAATACGTCATCAGTCAAACCAATCAGAAGTGGTTAACATCTTCATTTCCCAGTGTTGACATGGCTCAAAGTCTCTCACTTACAGCAAAAAGAGCAGCTAAAGGGTGGGCTTCGTGGTGAGATCTGTTGTCCGACCGTTTGAAAAAGGCATAAAATCATGAAGCTTAAAGATGTGAGTCCATCCCATCATGCATTGGGTTACTGTGACAGCAACTCTTACCGTGCTACTGTCATGAAGCACCACAAATGGAAACATTGAACTGCTTTTCTTGATGAAGCAGAGACAAACAGTTTATTTTTCCTTGAAGATTTGTGTTGGAGCACAAAGACATCATTAAGAGTTAGAGATCCCGGTGTTTTGGTCAAAGTCATCTTTCTAACTCAAACAGATGTTTTCTAATCATGTCTTTTTGAAGGACAAAGTTTTAATGTTAAGTTTAAATGTAAGTAATAACAAAATAAAAGAAACAGGATTAAGATTAAGTGGTAACAGACACTTTTTTTATAGAAAAGAAAACAATTTCACCCAACCGTGAACAGTTTTGCTAAAGTAACGTGAAGTTTTAAATTAGACGAAAGAAAAACAAATAAAACTTCTGAGTGTTCACTTTTTTTCTGGTTACAACTGAACCTGTAAACATGAATATAATGTTGGTCTTTTTTGTGTAAAATGTAACCAAGCATGCTGTGATCATATATTTCTTCCAATATTAAAGTTGCTCTTGCACAAACAAAAAAAAATCTCTGTTCAGTTAGAAAGTATTATTGTTTGTAGTATTGTTCGTTTCCTTTTTTGTGTGAAGTTACATACATTTCATATTAATAACTAAACAACTACCTGGGCAAATCTCAACAGCAGAAAAAAGCTGAAAATTATCCTTAAAAACTATCACAACTTTTATTGCAAATTTTAGGAAAAAGAACTTCAACTTTTTGTGTCTCAGTTATTAAAATAAATGCATTTGAGAGATTTTTTTTCTAGAACAAAGTGTACCTTGGCTCCAAAAAGGTTGAAAAACTCTGGGCTAGATTGAGTTAGACTCGCCTCCACACAGTCTGGGAGCTGAAACTCAGTCCTTTGAGAGGGGTTGAGCCCTCAGCTCAGCCCAGTGGACGAGACGGTCGTGTGCCTTTGCCTTCAGGTGGGGGACAGGTCTGACTGTGGTTACAGCAGTGTGGAGTACCCGGCCTTCTGGCTGTCTCTCAGATTTGCTGATTTGGTTCAGAACGTTCTGGTAGGTTTGGATAAAAACTGGGATCTTCTCTGCTTCCATCAAGTGACAGTTATTAATAAATACATCCTTTAACTCTGTAAAATTTGGCCCAAACTTTCCTGAAACAGGGAGCTGTTTTCCAGGAGTACAAAAAGCTGAAGCATATTTTTTTATTTTAACACAAACATTTCCAGAATAACCGATTTTTAAGACTAGCAGGTTTCTGTTTTTTTCAACACGAGTTTTATTTTCTGGGGTGAGAGTTGATGCAAATCAGAGTCGCTGCTGCTGCTGTTTTTATTCAGAATATTCCCATCAACATGTAAATATGAAGAACACTGCGGCTGCAGCACATGTAAACACATCATTCTGAATAATATTCTGAATGTGTTCTTCATTTAGAAGATAGTGAGCGTGTAACATCGGTCAGATTATGGTTATAATTACTCATCTTTTTTGCACGTTTCTTCAGATTTTTTCAGCTTGTTCAGACATATAAATAACAGCTTTTATGCAGGTTTGTTCTGTTTTCATTGTTCTTTCTTGAAGATGCTGCTTTTATCTCATTTTAGTGCTTGCAATATTTCTGGTTTAGATTTTATTTAAATGTAAAATCGTTGTTGTTTCAGCTTCCTGGTTTTTCATTAATTGTTTGGAGTTCTGTTGAGGAAGGTCACGAGTTTACAAAGTTGGGATTTCATGGTTCAGCTCTTGGAGGAAATGTTTAATGCTTAAAAATCACACAAAATGTGAATATTTATTGTATTCACAGTAGACATTTCATTTTAGAAAACATATACAAATACAACAAATTCAGTTATTGAAGAGTTTCATTTTTCTGTCATCTGCAGAAGAGGTAAAGAGTCTGGAAGAGCTGCACTGGTTCTCTCGTGTTAGCACGAGTGTATGTGGGATGTTTGGAGTTTTTATTCTACAGCACTGATGGAACTGTTGGCTTTTCTAGTTCAGTGCTCTTTGTCGCTCATAATCCCTGTTTAGAATTTGCAGAATCCCCAGACGGAAAAAAGATGGAACCTGACCAGGATGCAGTTTCAGTGTTTTTCATATTTTTTCTGTCGTGCAAGTTATTCAGTTCTAAACTGACCAATCAGATGTCTCAGTAACAGTATGTGGTCTCACAGTTTCTCCCCACTCTTTAAAGTGGTAGGGGTATAGCCTTCCAGGTTCACCCCTGAATGGCTAGAGTGGTTTCCATAGAAACCAATCACTGCGTAATATTGATATCTGGCTCCAGCATGGCCGTGTCTGTACTGTTAAAAGATGGCAACTGAATTGACTTCATTTGGTTGGAACCGGAAGTAAACCATTTTCAATGGATGACATCACACTCACTTGGTGCAGTCCTCACATACAGTCAATACTTAAAGGTGAAACAATTGAAAGGAGCAGTACAGAGAAAATGGAAAAGCAGACATTTTGTAATTGAAAAGCAAAATTGTGTTGCAAAAAATCCACTTCAGCGTCAGAATCAGTTGCTGTTGGTTTATTACCCTTTACAGGTCGGAATGGAAAAAAAAGAATTGGGACCAAATGGTTTCTTTTGTTCTTATTTATTTTTTTACATCAGACCATTTCACATGAGAACGAAGGACAGCTGATGTTTCTGTAGCACGCCACGCAGCAGTTATCCAGTCAGGCTCTTAAGACTTTGGTTTTTAATGTGCTTCAATCAGGAAGTCAAGATTTTCTGCTTAAATGTGCTGCAAGGTTAAGAGGAACAAAGGAGGCTAGACACTAAACAAGCCAATGTTCAGCAGCAGAAAAAGATTAAGAAAAACATCAAAGAAAACATTGAAACTACAGACTACAGTGTTTTCTCCATGACTCCCAAATTACGGATATTTAAGCTAACGAACTCTAAATTGGATCAAAATAACATTAATGCTATATTCTGATTTTGGATCACCAACAAAATCAAGTTCTTGTTTTATTCCTTTTTATACTAGTGACATAAAAAGACATATGAACATTTAAGATATGAGACCTTTTGATGTGTTATAGCATTTAAAGTAAAAGTATTGTTTACAGTTAATTTGCAGTTACAGATGAGAATATCTGTTTTAAAATGCCTAAAATGAACATTTAGCGCACTAGAATCTTTTTGTTTATTAGAGTGCCCATTTTTCTGTGTTAGACTATAAAAATCTGAAGCTACAGGGAAGAGTCCACATGTCCACCATTTCTCCAAATGAAACTTCTCTCTAATGGCTGGAAACACGAAAGTGGTCTTTTATTTAGACTATTGATAAAACAGAGAACAATAAACCTCAACCAACTTCTGTTTTTCAAAGATGAACTTGGACTTTTCTTCATGTTCTCTTTCTCTTGACCTTATAAAGCAGCAGCTTGTTTTCAATGCCGACGCTTTCTTTCTTTGTGTCTCTGTGAGAGGCTCTAAACTTTGGAACAGGTTAAGTAATGAGCTCAACGTTCAAACATCCACAAATTCAAGAACACGTTTCAAGAAACTCTAATTCCACAATACGAAGATGAGAAGAGTTAAAGATCAACTGGTGTTTGAATAATTCTAAATATGTGGATTTATGAATCTGAATGGGGTTGGTTGTTTTAATTACAACCAATGAGTATTACACTGTGTAATAATGTGCAATAATGATCACTGACATGTTTAATTACAACCAATAAGCTGTTGGTTTTCTTTACTTGATCTGAAATGTGTAGCAATGATTACTGGAATATTGTAATTATGTGTTCTAATGAAAATCAATGACTATTACATATTGGTTACCTAAAGTGTGAATCATAAATGTTTACTGAAAAAAATGTGTTGCCCAGTCTGAAAATGTACTTTCAGTCTAGACATATAAAAACATTCAAACAGAAATTCTAATTTGGAAAAATAAGCAATTGGTAAATAGGCATTGTTGTTAAGACTCATCTTAGATGGTTAAACAATATTTAGTTCATTAAAAATATAGTTTTACAAAATGTATAAATAAGTGCAAGCTCCTTTGAAAAACAAACAAACAAACAAAAGGGGGTTAATTTCACTTTAAACGTTCTCTATTTTCGGTGGATTTTTGTTTCATAATCAAGTTTGTTTGAATTACAATTTCATTTGCGCATGTACACTTTTTCATTTTTTCACAATGTGTTAAATGTCAATCTATGGATTCTGTAAGCTTATTGGATGAAGAGATCGTCATGTCCAATCAGAGGCGCTGATGGGTGTGGTTACGTCTGGGAGTTCATGTACGCGCAGAAGAGGAGCCAGGAGTGAGGAGCGGATCGATAGTGAGAAGTTTGACTCAAACTGAATGAGTGGACTTACCTTGTTTGTGACATCGTGGTACATGTGAGTACCATTTGTATAAGTTTGATGTGAGGTGTCATTATTTGGCAAATGTATGCTAAATGTGCTTAGCATTAGCACGCTAGCTTTAAAGCTAATCTTTGAACAAGCTCCTCTATCTATATAAAGTATGGAGACTTGAAATGTGATTTTTGGGAGACTAAAAGACGCTTTTATACAGTGGATCAGAGGAGTCATTCTCTTTGGACCCTGTTGGTACACTTTGAAGCGCTCCAGAACTTCACCTGCTAACCAGAAGAGGACCTGTGGTCCTCCTGCGCCTCCTCATGTTCCTGCTTCCTCCGCTAAACCACCATGTAGTGAAGGAGTTTAACATCCACCACCTACCATCCATGAAGCTAAAGGATTCGTGAGTACGTGCACATGTTTTATTTTATCTGCTTGCTTCTGCAAGTGAAGGGGCCATTTGGTTCGAGGCCACCACGATCTCGAGCAGCGATTCAGGCCTCCTTCCACGTTAACTAAGAAAAATAAAATTAACTGAAAAGAGAGAGTTTGGAAATGCTGATGTAAATGTGAAATACAGATGATTTCATTTATTTTGATTATTATTTACTCTAAACGTCTGTGTACTTCAAGGTAAATTGTGTCTTGTATTTTATTTAATTTTTCCAAGACGTAGAAGTTTGTACAGTACATTTTATTTACAAAGATTTGTTGTCCTTAGTAAGATTTAAATTTTAAATCAAAAATGTGTTTTCCTACTAAGTGGAGGCACCGTTAGTATTAACCAGAAATTATAATTAGTTCAAAGTCAGTAATACTTCAAATTTTTAAAACTATAACTTTCATCTTTTGTTTTACCAAATTAAAGTAACCCAGGACCCCACCCATCGTACTACCAACAGAGAAGAACATGGGATGGGTGTTTCAAATATAAGAGTTATGTCAGAGGGTAATCAAGAAGAACTCTAATTGTGATTTGAAAACTTGATTTGCAATGTGAAGGGATGATTTCTGGATCGGGGTGTAGACTAGACACCGTTCGGCACGCACGTGTACCGTGATGATAATCAATGACTAGTACATATCTGTCACATGATCTGTGCTTAATGCTTCATGCTACTGTTTACTGAAATCATATAAGAGAATAATCAGTATGCACTCAATTGCAAAAGAAGAGCTTAGAGAAATAAAAGCTTTTTACTTTTCTCAGTGGTTGGTGCTAACATAAAGCGTCTTCCTCGAGCCTTACGTCTCATTGGTCAGAGCAACCTGATGGTGTTTCTGAGAACAAATCCAGCAGCCGCTCTGATGGAGCGCTGCGTGTGGACGGCCAGCAGAAAGTCTTAATGGAGGCATATTTAATCTGATTTACGTGATGGACTGAGAAGAGATGGATGGATGGGAGAGAAAAGGAAAAGCACAGGGAGGGAAGCAGATGGGAAAACTGGAGGATGAGGGGAAGGATGAAGAGTGATACAGATGTAAGAGGTCAGACAGATTGAGTTCCTCCGGTCTAAAGGCTGATAAAGTGTAATGTGGGTCAGCCTGACAGGATCAAACAAACATAGAGAATCAGAGCTATTGTATTATGTCCTCCTCAGAGCTAAACTAAAAATGTCCCTCTGCAGTGAACAAGCAGACATGAAACTGATATATGGCGAACAGGAAACCAGAAGATTTCATATCAAATCCTTCTCTACACAAAACATGAGCTGAACGTGATCTGGATCCTCTCAGAGCGGGGCCATTTACTGGAGATCGAGTTCTTTCCTCATGAAGCCCCTCAGAAACATGAAGAACTTTTAAAACGTAATCTGAAAGGTGTTGTTTGGTCCAAATGCAGTCTAAATGAAAAATCATGAGAACAAAACTGCTTTTCAAACAGGTGAACGTGGACTTTGACCCTTTATATTTACCATGTCAGCATGTGGAACATTTTGTTATTTTGCAGAAGCTTTTAATGTGAAAAGAGTCACACTAGAAACCTAGAAGGGTCATAAAAACTGAAAGGAGGCAATCAGGTCTGATTTTTGCAGTTCCTCATGTGAGATGCAGAGCTTCACTCTGCTTTTTTAAAACACCAAAGAGGTGATGAATCTCCTCAGAGTTACATCACTGCCCCTCCGGACACAACCACAAATCTCTTGTTGTCCCAGGAGAAGAAGGTTCTGGAATCTGCTGCATAGAATCCTCACATGATGGTTAGGTGAGGTCGTGGCACATTTACATCACCAACAGAGTTTCACCTGAGTCCAGCAAACTTTGTGTTCAGCTGTCTGAACAAAAGGAGTCAGTGAAGTCTACACGTGAGCCCGATTCAACCGGGTCACCGGAGCTGGTTCATCTGGAGTAAAGAGTATTCTGTGCCTGGTGTTTGATTTTGAAAATGTAGCAGATTCTCCTTCCTGTTCACAGGAACTATCTTCTCAGCAGCAGAACCACAGAGGCACTGATGGTAGCTGCTGGAGCTTCCACATGAAATGATCTGAAATCACGTCTCCAGAACCTTTATTTGGGTGACGATAAAAATATGGAAGTTCTCCTGAAGCCGCTGACCTTTTTCTCAGGTTATGACCCAGAGCAAACCAAGCAGCTGGATTAATCAGCCCCATGGCACGCAGATGAGGCATTAATCCACCTCTAATCCACCAGTTTAGATACCCCCACATCTTTTCCCTGCTACACGTGGTAATGGCCATCATGGGATTAAGTGAGAGCATTAAGCTTCTTCTCACTGTCAGAGGGCCGCGGCTGCCATCAGCGTGAACAACAGCAACTTAAGACCTCAGCGGGGAAAACAGACATTTAGATTTAATAAGGGATCAGGGCAGAAAACCAAGTGTTTACAGGGGGGGGGGGGGAAGCGCAGGGGCGGGGCTGAGGGTACACGGCCTAATCTTTCCACAACAATATGGCGCGCACAATTAAAACTACAACAACGTCTGTCAATATTAGTATGAAGGCAGATAGCGGCCGTCAATTTAATCCCTGATAAAGCTGCCTGTGTTAATCCTTCATTTACTGCTGCACACCGCCGTCACGTCCAGCACGCAGCAAAGCAGTTTGTTTATTTCTCTGTTGAAATGCTGAAAACTTTAATCCACGACAGTGGATCGACATCGGTTTGGGCTTTATTTCTTCAGACTTTAGTAGCGCAGGTAAGAGCTGCTCGAAGGCTCGATCCCCAACCTCCTGGTTTCATTTGTGAAACTTCTTTAGACACAAGAACCTTTTAAACTGATGGAGAAAAAAAGGAAATACAAGTTACAACACAAGAACCCAGGTTTCCTGCATGCCAGTCCTAAACCCATCCAGCTGCTTTTACAGAAATGTTTCACAATATTTAAGTTAAACATTTTCTTTTGGATTTGACTCTTTTTTTTTGCAGAAATGATGAACTTCAGAATAAATAGATATATATTTTAAGAAGGCCTGTTTAATGACATAAAACTAAGCTCCATCATAGTCCAAACTTTGACCTGAACTCTCCAGAACCAGTTTTCAGAGGTGGATCTGTGGAACCAAACTGTTCTTGATCTGGAGCCCATGGAGTGATGAAAGACATCTTCAAGATTTTGTGGTAGAGAACAGGATTTAATGGGTCCATTAACTACACTGTAGTTATCAGCCCCACACAATCACACTCCCCCCTCCATGTCTGACTCCAAAAGTGTTGGTTTGAGTCCAGATGTTTGTGGACGTTCTCCTTCCAGAAAGTTCCACTTGTGTCTCATCAGAACATCAGTTTAGTGGATCATCCAGATGTTTCTCTTGTTTCCCAGCATTGTCTTTCTCCTTTAACTTTCCCATGGATCCATGTTTGTTCAATAGTCCCTGGTTTGTTCAGGTCTCTAGACCTGAACTGAGTCCAGGGAGGTCTGACCTTTTTCCATCTTCTTCAGCATCTTTCAGGACCTCCTGGATGAGTCCTTCTTGGTTCTTTTTTTGGCTACTTGCTTCCGTGTAGGTTCTCCTCTTCGTCAAAGTTCTAACTGAGTGGAGCAGAGCTCCCATGATGACCTTTCTTCATGTGTGAATGATGGATCTCTGTGGATCTCTGGAGTCTGAGAGCTGGGGAGCCACGTCTCTCTGAGCCTTTCAGGCTCAAAGACGGCAGAGACTCAGTTTCTCATATTTTCTTTGAATTTTCAGAAGCCATCATAATGATTTTATGCTGAAGATCTTCTGGCTGCTTCTGTGTGATGCTTTGAGAGCAGTTTTTTTTTTTTTACAAATCAACTGAACTAAGTTGAACTCTTTGTAAATTTTTCAATTGAAGCGTTTGAAGGAAGCAGGCCTGAGTGTGGGGTGGAACTGATGGAAATGTATGACACAAAAGCAGCGGTTCCACTGCAGAACTGAATCTCAAAAAAGGAAAATGAATAATAATTCTGGGGTAGAAAAAACATTTTGGATTACTTTTAGGGGGCTGGTTTTGCAGTGTTGTGAACAACGTTTGCTCTTAACAGAAGTCATGATGTCAGACCTGTGAGGCTGTTGTTTGTGTTTCAGCTCTTCTTCTGGGATGTTGGATTTTCTTCCGTTCCCTCAGCGGTCTCTGATCACCTCCATGGTCTTCAGTCTTCTCGTTGTGTTGTCTGTTTATTAATTTTAGTTTCTTTTTTCCCCCACAAACCAAAGCATGGCTGTGGTGCAAAGGTAGAGCAGTCAACCTCTGATCAGAAATTCCCTGGTTCAGTTCTTACCTTTCCTTTCTGTGTGCTGAAGTGTCCTTGGGCAAGACACCGAAATGCTCCGGGTGGTGAGGTTGGCTGAATGGAACTTGTGACTGTAAAGCCTTGAGTCTTCATCAAGGAGGCTGCTAGAACAGATTTGTTTGCTTTAAATCTCTTCAATCACAGGCTGTCGTGATAAAAATCTGTTTCCTTTGTCTGACCCGACTGTCTGACTTCCATGCAAAGAAAGGAATAAAACAGTCAGGAAGGGGTAAAAGCTTTTACAGTCCTTATTGTTTCTCTGTTCTGCTCAGATCTTCTGTCTTCATTTCTCCGTTGTTGCAGCACTTCATGATTACCTCATTACTCTCTCTCTCTCTCTCTCTCTCCCCCCCGCTGCCTTGGAGCCCAGGAAAGTTATGAGCTGAAACTACATGTTTGCAGATTTGCACAAAACAATCAACTTGCAATGTCTGTCTGATTTAACTGCTGCTCACCGGAAAGTCCAATTATGGAAAATGAACGGCAAATTTCAGCATAGAAGGAATTATTTGTGAGAAGATTGCACTTTGTCTCATTTCGCTTTGGAAGTGTTTTTTTTTTACAATCTGAGGAAAACCTGCTGGAGCAATCATCAACCTGCTGGTGAACTTTTTATCAACGTCCCTTCAAAGTGAATGGAAGACTTTGGAAGGTCGCAAAATACCGGAAAACCTGGGACAGAGGAGGGCACGTGGTGTGAATTCCGGTGGTTCCTGGTCCAATCCCAGACTACGCTACTGCTCTCAGTGAGCGTTAATGTGACAGCTACTTTGAAATAAGGCAGCGGATTAAATTAGGGCTTTAAAATCCTTTTGGAGTTGCTCATTCAGACGTGAAAAGATTAAGGGGCGACGATGAAAAGGGATTCTAGTTAAAACCCACATTATCTCAGACCTCAGAGACCGAACAAAAAAAAAGTCTGCAGCACATTTGAGAATCAGTGAAAATTATTTCTTTGTGGACGAGTGAATACAATTATAGTGAGGGGACCAGCCGGCTCCCCTTTCTCTGACCGACCTTGCAAACGGATGGAGTGCAGCAGGACGATGCCTTCATCTGTGAGAGGAAAAAGGCTGAGAGGCAGCAGCTAAAGCCCTCCACCTGATGGAGAAGCTCACCTAGACCATGGGGAGACGAGGAGGGAAACCAGGATGAAACAAACAAACGCAGAGTTCAAGTAAAAACTTACGGAAAGACCTCATTTCCGCCCTTCGCGGTTTGGGTTTTTACTTCTGTTTGCCGCTGATTTCCACTCATAGTTTCCAGCCAAATTGTTCAGCCAACAGATTGGCTGGCTTGTTCTGATTTCTCTAACAGCTCTCCAGTTCATCACTAAACAGATCTCCAAAGATCCAGAAAAATTCAAGTTTTTCTCCTTGAGCAGCAGCCTCCCAACTTGTTAGGTCACCGTCTGCTGGAGGTTGAGGTTAGTCATTGGCATCTTCATGTACTGGAGCTGAGGTAGCTTCAGCGACCTTGAAAACACAGATACAAGTGAGGCTTATTGTTTAATGGTGACCCAAACAGGACCGAGCTACCGATTGAGCAATGGGTCAGTTAACCTTTGAGTTTGATGTGGAGGCTCTTGAGCTGAAGCTGAGTCTATGAGGTCACAGCATTCAAACGCTGGACCAAAGTTCTGACGAAGTGGATGATGACCAACTTCTAACAAGGAGGCCGAGGGGTTGATGTTGATCTGAAGATCACTTGTTTCAGAACTTGGAGCAACACGCTCCTCAGATCCTGAACTGCATCTGTGAAAGCTAAGAACTGTGAGCATGTCAGAGTCCTCCACATCCGGAGGAACCGAAGTCCACGAAGTCTTAAGAAGTTTTGCTCTTTAAGTTTCAATGAGATGGCAGATGTCTTTAAAAAAAGTTAACATGTTTAGGTAATTTTATTGGATAAAAGCACTTTTAAAAGAAAGATGCTTTTATTTTGAAAACCGAAGCGTGTGAGAATTTACAGAAAAATATATGAAATCAGGATATGTCATTTTAACCAATTATTAAAATATTTTGATTAAAAAATTACTTAAACTGAGCTATTTTAAAATAGCTTTCATAAAGCCACAGTCGTTTCCAGTTTCTGATTCTATTTATCATCCAGAGCTTCAAAACTCAGTAAAAACCTAAATGCACTCTGCCTTCTGAACCACGCGACAACATATTTAAATTCCACATTTGCATTTCCATTAGCGTGCATTCTCATCCAGGGTGAGAGCAGGATATTCTCACTTCACTGTGAAGGCTTTGAGTATTAACAAACCAAATAAATAAATTTTAACGCTTTTTAGCAACAGAGTGCCAGAAAACATGCCAAATGTTATCAACAGAAACTCTCACAGCTTTTACCTGCAGGCCAGACCTAAATGTGTTAATGTCTTATGTAAAAGTTGGAAATTATAGAATAATTCTAGTCTGCTCAGATTTGGCCGTTTCAACATTTTGTTTTTCTCAACGTGTGCTTACAGAAAACTGTTTTCTTCATACGTGTACTCTTGACATTCTCTGACTTTCTTTTATTGCTTCCTTTTATATGTCAATCAGTGCCAGTAAAGTGCATAGAAAATAAAGAAATAAGGACACATGGAGAAAGTGTATGGAAGGTCTACCAATGTCTAGAAAGGGCTGGCCAACAGGACAGCACAGAAGCGCTGATCCTCATCAGGATCCGGTTCTGTGTACTAGAGGTCCAGATCTATCAGACAGACCCAGACTGTGGGCTGAGCATAGAATCCAGTTCATGGGATGCTGCAGGGAAACACTCATGAAGCGCCACGACCACGTGTCGGGAATAGTGCTTGATCTCTATGAATGCTTGAAGGAAAACACGTTTTAGGGGATTTAAGGCAGATTCCAGCTGGAAAATTTTCACCTTAATCGATAAGGCATTTGGTCTGTGAGGTCAATCTCTGAGGATGGATTTTGAAGATCCACTGAGGAGGAAGAAGAAGAGTGGGTGGGATTTCTCAAAAACTCATAACAAAAAACAATAAAGTTTGTTATTGGTAATTAAAGGAAAATGTGTTTGTATTTATAAACACTATAAAATATAAAGAATAAAGTAAAGAAATAACATGGGTTTGTGTCTCAATGCAGAATCAAGAATGGATTGGAATACGAAACCCCACAAACATTCCTGTGAGTGAATGGTTTAAGACAAATACACGTTTAAACAAACTAGAAACATGATCCCTCACTTTTTGAGCTTAAAAATGTAAAGTCAGGATTTCAAATTGAGAAAAACAAGATATTTTCTATATTTTTTATATACATACACCATGTCATTTCTCACCTACTTCCCCCTTACTTACCCTTATGTGTTGCATAAGAGTTCACTACATTTTCTCTCTTCAGGTTCACTGAGCAGTCTATGACCTTAATATTTCCTGAGGGTCACATTAGTGCCCCGTACAGGTTTGACCATTTTTAACCTGCAGAAAGCCCTGATTCACCAGTAAAAGCAGCTGGGACTCAGACTTTAAGTAGAACAAAGAGTGTATTTAATTAAAGATTCTTTATTGTCTCTTGCATTGACTGTGCAGGGACAGAGGAGTGATCACGCTTCTCTATTAAAACATCTTTCTTACAAGGTTTTTCTACATGTTCTGACAGGACAGGTTTGGGCTCACATGGAGACCCACAAGAAATAGAGTCGAGTAACAAAAGACTTAATTTAGATTATTTCAAAAATCAAACTTAACTGTTTCTGTTCTAAACATCTGAACCATGCATTCATGCAGACTGGATTTTCTTCTGGCTAAAATGGTGTTGGACAGATTTTACTGTTACGATCAGAGGTTTTAAATCTGCGGACACAGAAGGTGTATATTTGTATGAACCCCTTTGGTAATTTAGGTTAAACTTTATTTATATTGATTTTGTTTTATCCTTTTTTTGTTGGACCGGACAGAAAAGAAGAAGAAGGAGGAGGAGGAGGAAGAAGAAGAGAGAGGGATGTTAGAGAGGGGGTGAAATGACTCTTTCTTTGACGGAGCATCTCTGCAGTATTTTACCAGTAACAGCATGGAACATTTCCTTCAATTAAATGAGAGTGAAACATTATGAAATCAAACTGACTTTCCTTTCTCTTGAGGATATATTCATAAATGTATGTATCTGGCATCTTATGAGCAAGTCTGTTTTGGACTTGCAGGGGGTGGGGGGTGTAATTGTAGTAGTGGCAGCATCCGTTGTTAGCTGCTGAAGGTGTGAAAACCAGAGCTGTTGTGTGGAGTCGGCTTACCTTTTCTCATTACTGCCAGGATTCCGTGCAGCTTATTTAAAGTGTGGTGGCCTTGATGCTTCAAGTAATTACATTTTTTTAATCTATCATCTTCACTGCTAGAAAAGGAAAAAGTGCTGGTACAAAGGCCAGACTAAAACTCTTCACAAAGACTTCTTAATGGTCCTGATCATGTAGAGACACTGAGGACAGTTTGACTTTATGTGGAGCTTCTGCTGTGAAGTGAGACACAAAGGAGATTCAAACTGGAGGGCTGTGAAAGATGATTTTTACATAGAAGACAGAAATGAACACAAACGCCACATTTTACGGCACTAATTAGACAGTTCCACCCTGAAATGACAGAGACGCTGATGCACTGCAGGGACTGGAGGAAAATTCAGGTACACTTTTACAAAACAAACCCAACTGTTTAAAAATGATCCTCTAATGGAGTCTGGATACATCAAAAAGCTAGTTTTATTTCTTTACTCATAAATGTGAGTGACGGTGAACACCAGAGCTCTGAACTCAGCCCTGCAGAAGTCTTGATCCCGATCCCATTAAAAATGTGAGGAAAATGTAAACGTTAGCTCAGTTTGATCAGATTTAGCTGTCCACACATTCCCAGAATTTCTATGAGATTTAAGTCAGACAGAAGCATGCAGACACAACCGTGAACTACAAATGTAAATGTTGAGCATAAATACTGAATCTATAGATCAGTCATAAGGTTCAAAAGTGACATTGTTGAATGTACTCTACCTGTTAAATCTAAAGTATCTCTAAGTATTAACAATTAAATGAGAAGTTTAAATATGTTGCCTAACTTACAGAGTTCTGCAGCTAAAGGAAACAGCGTCCAAGTCCCTAACTGCTGAAGGAATGAGCTTTAAAATTCTGTTTTTCTACTTAGAGTTTATGAAAGGTTTTCAGCTTGGAGTCCAAGTGTCTGATTCCAGCTCTTCTGTTCTGAAGACATACAGCTATTTTTGTTCTTTCTCCGCATTCTGTGGCTCGCCTGTGTGGGCGTGGCTTATTGCAAGGATCTGCGGCTTCTTTAATAGGCGTGGTCTAATTCAAAGCATTTTATGATGATAAGATTAAATATACTGTACTATAATGAATATAACTTTAGATTTTATGCTTTTATGATGTAATGATTTAGTTTATAAATCTAGGTTTGATCATCATTTACTCATAATTTACTTCTTTAAGTTTCTGCTTGGGGCAAACTGCTTCATTTAATTATCAAGTACATGAAATGGAATACTCAGGTCTAAATTTAAAGTATGACTTCATTCAGGGATAACATTTAACTTTACATTTATCATTTATACAGTACTAACTTCTGACTTATGTGACAAAAATACAGCAAATGTAAGAAAAGTATCTGATGAAATCTCATGTGAGTTCCTTCTTCTAAACTTTTACATTCACAGCAAAGAAAGTTAATTTTTTTTCTAATGTCACATTAAAAAGTTGAACAAAAGGCCTAAAAGTAGCTGTTCTATAGAGAACGGTAAATGAGCTCTGAGAGAAATACACAGTAACAGGAAGAAGAAAACAGGCTAAGTCGCTCTCGTCTCTTATGTTTTTCTTTTCCACACACTGAGCACAGCATCTCCTTTCATCGGTTAATGGAAAGTCCGTCTGCATTTACACTGAAGTGAACTGCACCAGAGTTCATCTGCAAGCGAACACAGGACCTCATTCTCAGAAGGACCTGAGTTCTCTTGCTTGGTCTAAAGCAGAGCTCAGGTGAGCTTTCACACCTGCAGAACCAGGAGGAGCAGCTCAGGAAGTCGGTTCAGTCTGAATCAGACCTACTGGTGCTGCATCCTAAGAACCTGTTGAGTTGAAAAAAAAGTCTTCTCACCATCTTTTTCCAGGTAAATCTTTTCATAGCAAGTAAATTGAGCAATTACCCGTCCCCTTTCAGCGATGAGGTTTTTCTCTGAATTTAAGGCGTTTCCGTTCCACTTGCTGTGTAACTCGTAGCGGTGCTCTTGCTCTCACACACATTGTTGTGTCCATTTGGCTGTAAAGGATTACACCAGTCTAGCTGTAATTAGTTGTGGCATAATGAACATTTGGCCCTGTGGCGAAGAATAATTAAGCGACACTTTGCGGTGATCGGTAACAAGGTGACAAGGCCAGAAAACCTCCTGAGTTCACCAATACTTCTACTTAATGGGATTCATTACACTGTTGAACTTATTTCTCAGCACACAGTAAATTAATAATGTATTCATGAATGTACTATATGTAAATAATTCAGCCCCGCTGTGTGTCACTTTCAACCTGCATGGAGCTTCACAGCTGAGAAGTTGGGGTCATTAGTGTCAAACAATCATGTTTGGTTTCACGCTTTATTAGGTTGTGCCTGGTGAGCCGGCAGCAGCACTCACTCCTCCACCCTCAAGGGTGGGGATGCTGCTGTAGTCAGGTCAGAACCAGGACCCCGCAATGAAAACTGCATCATCCAGGATAACCTTATGTTGTTAGTTTATTCCTATGATTTTCAAAAACAATTTCTTTAGCATCAAGATTATTATGTGAGGGTTTAAAGGTCTGTAACCATAGTTACTGTGCACAAGATACATTAACCACAAAATGATACCATATAACAAAGTGGAGCTTCCAAAGCTTTGTGTGACATAAGGCTAAATTAAAGATGGTTTAATCTACGCAGAGACAATCATCCATGAGCGTACCTCAGATTATCAGAAGCAGACATTTTACCGACTAAATATCAAAATCATAGACCGCTCATTAAACCCGTAGAGAGAAAATGTTCATGCACAGTTTTTCTATGGGCATGCTGCAGGCGACAGCTTGTAGTGAACACTTATACGACACATTAGGGTAAGTAAGAGTAAAGTATGTGAGACACAGGTGTGTCTGCAGGATTTTTTCCTTTTCACGCCCCCATCCTGTAAAAAGTATAAGGACCCTGTTAGTGCTGTTCACGTGATTCGTGCGCGCTCCTTGCTGAAGCCTGACTGTGAAAAAAATGAAGAAATTAGACAAAAGGGGTCCTACGGACTCTTATGTATCATGTTCATCCTGTGTGTCCAGCATTTACACTTGGTCAGTAAAGAGCCAGTGCTCACACCTTAACGACTGGAGTGTGGTGTAAGGACAATGCACGACAGCATCACCTGTACCTCATAAGTGTGTGGAACTTCCATTATCCTTACCAATACTTCATGATACACTTACCACATACACGATAATGGTATGCTCCATTTTCATGATGTCTCTTGAGGCGTCCATATGACCCTTAAGGGAACAGGAAGACACATCTGCGCTCCCCTTAAGATGCAGTTGCTCCTCTCTACGACCCTCCACGGATCAGACAACCCAAACACCTGCAGGAGAGTCATCTTCAGTTCCTGAGCTGAGGCTCAGCAGGTCCTCCTCTACTGGAACAAAGACACATCAAAGTTCTGCAGTTTTATTGTCAAAGTCTGAATTGAATCTGACTGAGATGAACATGTTACACGATCTAAACAGGCGTTTAAATCCTCCTGTGTGTGTCTGCCTTCATTTGATTCTGCAGAGAACACAAAATGACTCTTCAGTCATGTGTCGTCAGCTGCACCAAAAAAGCCAGTTGTCAGAGGAGCTTTTGAGTTTCTTGTTCAAGCAGGAGGTTTCAAACAACCTTGTCAACATTGTCTCTTTTCTGTTTGACCATTGGACAAAAACAAAATAAACCATCTATGCAGTGCCAACTAAATCCACAGCAGGCTGAAATTCCTGTGAAAGAATCTAAAAACACTCTGAAGTTCTTCTGTGGGGTTATCAAACCAGGTCAGACCCTGAGGCACGATGTTTCCCAGGACCTTAAAAATTGACACCTTTATCTTCTTATGTGAAACACTTTCTCTGAAGTGAACATTTGAAAGGTTTTTATGCATATTTAATCTTGTCTTGAAAGTTAAAACTGGACAGCAGGCAGCTGGAAAAGCTTTTTCTGATTCCATTTCCCCGGGTCCAGTTCAGGCTCTGCAGAGTTTGATACCTTTGCCATGAAAATGCAACAACTCACTCCGCATAATTCAGCCACGCAGCAGGACAGTAGTGCTTAAGCAGTAAGCTAACAGTGGATTATTTTCAGCCGGCCGTGTCAGGGACACGTCCTCAGGCTACATCCATTCAGAGGACCAGATGAGCCAAAAATCCCCCGAAACCAGCAAGAAGTGCTGATGGCCGCGGTCCAGGTCTGGCAGAACATCATCAGAAGACCATGTGCCCGCTATTATCTATCAGTCCAGGTCAGTGAGTGTAACAGAAGCAGTGCGGCAAACATTTCTCTGCACTTGTTTTCTGCAGCAGTGGGGGGGCTGCAGGCATTCAGAAACTGATCAGAACTGTAGAACATTGATCCTCTGAGCATCCCGCTTCCTGTTATGCTGATTTTGGTTTTTCTGATTTTGTTTCATTTTGTTCAGGATTTTTTTGAAAGTAATTCCTTCTTTAGCTTTCATGTTTACGCCAATTAAATGGAGTCCTTCAATCACACTAATTAATCGCCGTTTGTATGATCCTAACAAGTGTAGTTTCCTTTCCAGCGGCGCCTACTCATTTCTTTCTCCGGATAAAGCAGCTTTTGTGAGTCGGAGCGGGATTAAACCACTCCCTCTTGATGGATATTTTTTGTGGTAAATGACGACTTTTCTCTGCCTCTAATGTGCCGTACCTTCCTTGACACTGCACCGTGCAACCAGTCAAATCGACTTTTGAATTATGTCAAAACTGCTGAAGATGAAAGACTGCTTTGAAAGTAGCAGTGAAAGAAATCAAATCTTTCAGCCGGCGTTTGGAACACGGACGAGGCGCTGCCAGATCAAAATTCGATCAAACAAAAACATTTTTCTCTGTTTTTGATTCTGATTAGACCTTATTTTCTGACAGCCACTGGAGTAATTGTGAAAGTAATGAGATAGTAGCAGTTTTTTATGCTTTCTATTCCCTTTTAAATAATAAAAAGATGATGAAAACAGCCATGACTGCAGGAAGAAGCGTCGCTGGGTGGGAACAGGACTTCAAAAGGAATGATAAGCAAATGAAGCAGAGCTTTCATTCTGAATTAAGTCCACCAGCCACTTTCATCAAATTGTTTCAGAAGAATCAATCTACAAATAGAAACACAGATAGGAAAGAGGACCCGTGTGGCTTTCCAGCACTGACACCTGCTTTCCTCAGTTCCTGGTTGATGTTCCAACCTTGAGACCTGGTGGTACTGTTTCAGTGCAGTCCAAGAGGACTCAGAGTCCATCTTTCTGTTCAGGGACCATCTCCTGGTGTCACTCACTGAATAGGTCCATTTACAGTCCAAGGTTGCTGTGTCACCAGCACTCACTGACAAGTTTTCAGGACAGACTTTCACTCCATGAGGTTTTGGGTCAATTCAAACAAATTCTACCTGAAGGTCATACATCTGCTTAGTGAGGCCTAATGGAAACGCAAACACAACACTCATCAGGTTCTTTGGATGGATGGATGGATGGATGGATGGATGGATGTTCTCACACTGATCCTTTAGTTCGGATTCCTTCAGATCCAGTTCCTGCTTCTCCTTGTCACTCCAGCAGGAGTTATTTCAGTCCCAGCAGCAGCTGCAGACCTTCATTGAGTCTAAAGCTCTTCAGTGGTTGTCAGGTGGGGGGGTGGGACACAGTTTGTCGGTGCAGCATCCCAGAACTGATGGGGGGTTGTATCTGTCTCTGGCCTCAGCCAACGCCTCTGCTGGATTGCATCAACCCCAGTTTGTTTGATGATGATGATGAGGATGGGATCTTGTTCATGGTGTTTGAGGGGGTGACAGAGAAACCCAGCGGGATGTCGGGACCCTTTATTGGAGATGATGCTGAGGACACAAAGCATGAAGATCAAAGCAAAGCAAAGGGAGTAAAACCGAGGCGAGGATCTGTCTGTGACGAAGGCAAAGTGATGGCAGAGCATTAGTCTATTTCCATCTGATCCGGTTAACCAGAGAGCTGCCATTACTCATGTCCTAACAGCCTGTAATGGAATTTCCCTCCGATGAGCAAAAGGTTGTCAGGCGGCTTCCTGCAGATCAGAAAAACAGCTCGGTGACCCAAATCCCAGCAGGAAGAGAGGAGAGACCAGAGCAAAGGAAAAACAACAAAATTACAAACAAGATGCTCAAAGTTAAGAGATTCTGTTATCACAGTAGACCTATGTGAACAAAGTAGAAGAAAGGGTTTGTAAAGGACTTGAGGGAACTGAGGGAATGTCACCTGGAGCTTCAAAAAGAACTAAAAGTAGTTCTTAAATCAAAGTTTGAAAGTACCTTTTTGCACACTTAAATCAGGTGTTTAGAGATTAAAAAAAAAAAAATAACAGAAGTGTGCTATAGAGCAAGAAATTCTGAAACTTCTTCAGCGAGAAGCTGCTTTGAAACAACCAGCTGCAAAAGATCTACAGTACAGCTATATAAGTGATAAATATTTCAAAACATAGTTTGAAATGCTCACATCATTGTTCTAAAGTACACAAACTTTTACAAAAAGCAGATTGTAAAGTGAATTAGAAATGTATTTTAATTACAACTGTTATTTAAAAAGTTCTGTCATTTTTCTGTTGATTTAAACCAGTGTGTTTGTAGTTGTCATGACAATGGCGCTGTAGCGCACGGTCTGCTGGCCACAGGAACGTCCGATTTGTTCGAGGCTGTTTTTTGAGTGACTGTCACTCAAAAAAAGTCCCATTAGCAGCCACATCCATGGTTAGAAGTCTGATGCTGAGCGCTGACACCTTTCTGAAGTTTAGATGGACCAGAAATCTGCTAGCGGAGTGTAGCGCTCAGTTTATGGGGAACACTCATGTGGAGTGACGTATGTATCAGAGGATGTTCGATTGGCTGTTCTACATGTCAATCAAGTGAGGATGATGATTAGCTGATGGGAAGTTTTTTGTTTATTTATTTTTGATAACCCACGATCCACTCACACTCTAGTCAGTGCATTGAGAAACTGCTCTAAAGTGTCCCTCTTCAGAGACAATGTGGTTTTGCTCTAGAGATCACACATCATCACACTCCAGCTGCCATGTCTCATACTGAAAATCTGTTTTAGTTTGCTAAAAAACTTCCTGAAAGCTTCCTCATTTTTCCACAGAAATGCGTTCAAAGGCTTTGGGAATCAATCTTTTGCTCCCGATTTGTCAGAGAGCTTCTGCAGAAGTGTCTGATCAGGAGAGACGTCAGGTCTGACAATGACAGAGAAACAAACTTCAGCTTTTATAGACTGCAGACTTTCTAGTTGCTGCAAACCAATGTAAACATTTGTTCTTTCTGTGACTGAGGAGCACCTTCCTGATCAGCTCAGGCTCCTCCACAGAAACAGAGCTCCATATGGCTCTGTGTGGTTTTTCTGCGTCTCCCTCTGAGCGTGAGGGCTGCAATTACAGAGCACGCCACATGTGATTCATTTACTTTCTATTTCCAGCCGCGGCCTGTATGCTCACACCTTCAACGGGGTGACATTTCTGCAGATCTACGCAGAGCTGCTCTTGAAGAAGAAGCCCTGCATTAGAACTTTTAAACCACCATTGAAGTTCCACAGAAAAAGAGCAGAAACCAGGCAAATTGAGCTGAAATTATGGAGGTCCAGAAGAGAGGATATTAAATATATATATACGCAATTCAATAAAATTACATAAAATCAAAATAAAGTGCAATACATTTTTTAAAATGTTAAATAAATGAATAAAATTCCATCCCACACTGGCCATGAAATAAATAAATGTGTCATTAAATGTTTAAATGTGCTTTTTAATGGCAATTTTAAAATTTTAATGCCACATATATTTTACATTTATTTATTGGTTTTCAGTTTTATATATTTAATGACAATTTAAAAGAATTAATTACACTTTTATTGAATGATTTAATGGTGTATAAATATGTATTCAATATTGTCTCTTCTGGACCTCCATATAGAGTGACCTGAAAGACGCTTTTGTTTAATAAGGTAGCAGGACCTTTGAGATTTGGGTCTTCTGCTGTGCTGTATGTAGAGGAGTAACAGCATTGTTAGCTAACACTAACTGATGGTTCACGGCTGACGAGCGATGCTAATGGGGAGGAGGCTAATTGTAGTCGCCTGGTCACGACTGTGACGAATGTCTCTGGCAGGAAAATGAACTTTATTCTTAAATTACAGGCCCCTCTGTGGCGGACGCGCCTGTCCTATTATGTGCTAATTAGCAGGCGCTGGGGACGTTTTAGCTAACGAGCCCAGGATAATTTTAACCCTCCACAAGGCTGTGGAGATGCACGCAGCGCGACGCACGGCCCTGTACAGCCGCACTACCAACATATGGCTGAGCTTACAGAAAACAGATGCACACACACACTCTCACGTATTCACGAGCTCCCAGCATGCACCAGCTTAGCTGCCGCTGCGCTAATTGGCTTGATGTGGTTCTGAAAATAGTATCTGTACAATCCCCTGTCTCCCTTCAGAAAAGATCGTGCCCTTTCAATTCAGAGTCCCAGCAGGCTGTCAATAGGAAACGGCTGTGGGTAAAAGGGGGGGCGGCTTTAAGGTGCTTTTCACTTTGCCTTCGCATTCATCATCCCTGCCCTCCACGCAGCAATCCGCTGTGATCACTGCCGTGATTGGTACGTTCAGATCACAGCGGCGTCCACGCGCTGAATTCTCACACTGCGAACGCGGAGAAGACCTTCGCAGGTTCTCCATCTCTAAATTTACAAAGTACAAATTATTTTTCTTTCACATTTTTTTCAAATTATAGTTTAAAATAGTCCCCCAAACAAGTTTCTACAGAAACAAGACAAAATCCATGCAGTTTTCATTACAGGAGACATAGCTCTTAATCAAATGGTAACTTAGTACAGCGATAACACCACAAACCCTCCCAGTCTTTACTTAGCTGAGTTTGTTTTTAAATAAACGAGAGAGCCGATATTATTCTGGGGTTCTGTGAGGAGAGAGAACCTTGTTTTTGGAAAAATCCTCCAGGAAAATTCCCCTGGCTGCAGTTGGATTGATCTTCTGAAGCTCTCGGTTTTGCTATTGATGAAGTTGCTGATATTTTATCCTTTTTTGTTTGTCATTACACCAAACACGTGTGATGCTGAACTCTAAAAATCCATTTAACAAATTTAAGTCTGGTTCTTGGCACAGAACCTGGATCTTTATTCCAGCTGGTACAGATCTGTCTTTTCTCCCTCTGGACTGTTAGGTCTGCACCTGAGATGGTTCCTTCTGACAGTACATTTTGTTGGCAAGCAGGAAAACTCACCTGGTCCAAATCAAAAAGACACACAGTGGAGCTCCTGAAATTGGTTTTCTTGGGGGTGAAGCTTGGTTTGTCAAAAAGTTGCTGTCATTTTATAAAGAAGTCTTTTTTAAGCTGCCTCCACACATGCTGTTAGCAGTGTGGTTGTAAAAATGCATTCAGCTGGAATTTTCATCTTCTTTAATGTAAACAAAGCCGTCGTTTTTCTGGGAGACAAGCTCGCCGCAGCCGAAGGTTTCTCCTCATTTTTTTTACTGTAATGAATACCACAGCTAATGTTAAACAATCAGCATTGAACAGCCCCCGCCCACCTCCCAGCCTCCATTTTCGTCCGCTAATTGACGGCTGATATTTAAAAATCTGCAGAAACCTCAAACTAACGTCAGGAGACTGCTGAAGATGTCGCCAGACAGCCCATTGATCCACAAGCCGGGGAGTCCCACTTCCACAGGCCCCGCCCACCCTAACCTTTACTGCCACTGGCCGACAGCTCCATCAATCAGGGTGACTGACAGCTGCAGCGGCTGCTCGCCCGCTGATCAATAGCATGGATTTCCTCCTCTCAGACGGCCTATTATGACATCTGATGGTGAGATGGTTCATATTCATCCGTGAGAGATGGATGCTCACTCAGGGAGGAGGGCAGTGATCAATGTGGGCCTCTGTTGTCTTATCACTATTGTTGATCAATAACACTTTGGACGGGAGCTGAACACAGTGAGGAGGGGGGGTGATGGATCGCACACAGAGGGACTCCCCATGTAAGGATGAGGAACCTGAATCCAAATGGAACTGACATCTGATTTTATTCTAGAGATCAGCTCCATTAGCATTCTGCCGAAGTAACCGTGTTAGTAACCGTGGAAAAGTATTTCATCCCTTCGTGACTGTTACTGCTGGAATACTTCTGACACTGGAGATTCAGATTATCAAAGGGATCTGCTAATCCCTGAGAGGACAGTCTCCTTCAGGATTTTAAAATAGAATAGAAGATCATGCTATTTCTTTAAAAAGATGAAGACTTCTTGGTTTTTCACGAAAGAATTGAATGAGTTTAGTTCATTTTTCTGATCGTTGAAGATATCTGTGTGCTTACCACTGCACCACAGTGCAGTCCTTAAACTAAGTCAGGATGCATTTGGATATTAACTATTGATGTCCTGCAGACATCATTCATTGGTGAAATCTACTCTGCTTTCATTTTTTTGTGGTTTTGTTTTTCTTTCAGTTTGTGTTGTTTTAAAACAGCTTGATGGTTTGAATTGTGTCAGTTGAATAAAAGCATCAAAGAAAGAGCGAGAAAAGGCTTTTTCTGACTGTTTTTGTCTCATAGCACGTCAAACTCAGCAGAAACACAGCCAAGTGTGTGGATGGATGGATGTTTTGTGTAAAGGTGGGCTGCTCAGGTCCACCTGAATCCATCTCAACGCCCCTGATCTGAGGCCTGTAAAAGGCTGAAAACAGTTGAAATCTGCAAAAGCAACAACCTTAACACAACAATCAACTATAAATCTGCATCAGTATTTTGAAATTATGCAAACTTTATTATGTTTTTTGTTTCTTTGTGCATCTCGCCAGACCTTCAAACACCAGTCATATTTTTTAAAGCAGAAAACATGTTTTGGATCCGACTACAGAGCCAGTTCTGATGCTTTTAGCATCTCTGAACTCCAACGTTTGAGGCTGAAAATGTGGTTTTCAAAGAATCAAGTCCTTCAACCTGCATTCTCATCTTCATCCACTTTGCTCTTCTAACATTTGTTGAGATGTTTTGAGCTCAGAGCGACCATGAGCTGTAGAACTGTCCAGAGCCAGAGCGGGTCAAAAAAAGACAGATGAAGACCTAAAAGGCTCCTGGACCGGTTCTGCTGAACTGGTCTGGACACTGCGCGCCGTCTGACTGTAAGGAATGATTAGGAGCCATCTGAAGATGTTTATTAATGACCTTGGCATGGCTGGAGGAGGCTGCTAATGCTATTCGCTGGCACACAGCAAACCATGGCATCGCACAAAGAGATGCTAGGAGGAAGAGGACAAGGCGCCTGGTGGACATCCATATTAATGTCAAGCTCAGCCTGTGTTCTGCTGCCATCAGCCCCAGCTGAGATCCAGACAGGGCAGCCTGATCCCTCAGAGCGCCTCCTTTATCTTCATACCGGCACATCCACCCAAGACCCAACTGTCAAGAAACGTCTGACAAGATGTCCAGAGATGTCCTCAAAACGTCCTCTGATGTTCCAAGAAGCCCTTCAGAAGTGTGAGGCCAAAGTTTATTTAGTTCAGACGAGTTTCTAACTGAGGAGCTGGAAGGTGAAGTCTGAGGGCCGGAAACCACGGAGAGCTAGTTCACCATGAGGCCCACAGGTTTTCAGAGGTAATTCTTCATGTCATCAAACATCGTAGATGTTCCTGTTTGTCACGAGAGTCCTAAAATGTGAAAAACTGCATGAGAGCATCAACAGCAGAGATCCTGAAACACTTGTTGATGCTCATCAGGCTGGAACTGGTTTGAGAAACATCTGGATTCTGCTTCACCATCTTCTTCTCAGTCAAAAGCTCCTAAACTCCCACAGAGACCGGTAACAGATGAGCCTGAGCGCCGCTTCACCAGCTGGTCAAACGGCAGTGTCATGACGAGGGGGGGTCTAGTATCTCAGGTTTTTTGGTCCTCAGCGTCTTCTCAAGCCCTCACTCTCATCTCACTCAAATGTGAACAAAGTCACTCATTTTTTACAATAAGTCCTCTTTGAAGAGTCCCAGCAAGTTTCTCCGACCAGCTCAACCTGCTCGACATTTCCGTGTCAAACATTCTGCTTTTATAAAAATATGAATAAAGGGGGCAATAATGGGAACCAGAGTCACAAACGTCACAAGAGGAATCATCAGGCCAGCACGGAGCAGCCATGACAGTCTGAGTGCAGAGTCATCAAAGACGGAAAGTTCAACAGTTTTTGACCCAACCATACTAAAGGAGACACGTTTCAAAATCTGCAACAACTCCAGTCCGCCTTAAAAGATCTGACTTAAAGTCACCGTTTAACCCGCTCACTTGACAAATCTAAATGTCCCTCAAGAAGCTCAGTCATCATGATAGGCATTTTATGGTTATGCAGTTGTGGTTATGTCACAAACAATGTTGCTCATAGTGAATGGTTGGTTCTAGCGCCGCCTGAAGTTGATGGAGCATGTGTCTGCAGGAACATTTGAACACAGGAGAACGACTTACTGACCAAAACCTCATTAAAAGATTAACTCAAACATAGGAGAACTTAAATGAGATTTTAATGCAGCATTGTATATGACATTCATTTATTATATCCCACATTTAAACTTGAAGTTTTCAAACAACTGAAAAGGTATAAACAAGTACAATTCCAGGGTTTCTGTGATTTTTTTTTTTCATGTAAATGTAACGATCAACAACCAATGGAACAACCCCTCTGGAGGTCATTTCCTTCTTTAAAAACATGTCAGAGCAGAAGAAGCAGAGACTAAATGCAGCCCCCCACCACCAAGTGCAGTCCGTCCGGCAAAGGTTCAGAGCAGCTTCAGATACCAAATGTTCCAGATTTAACCTCTGTGGAGCGGCTGCAGGCTGTGACCCATAAACGGCAGAATCTCCATTAGGACACGAGCCGCAGACCGCCAGAGTATTTATTGATGCTGCGCAGGAAAACAATGAGGCTGGGGCTTGGGGTCAGGGCAGCCATAACTGCCTCCAAACAGTCCTGATTGGACTCTGACAAAAATCTGAACGGCGTTCCGTGACTGCGCCGCCAAAGTCCTGATCAGCCACTGCCTCTGCTGGAGGACCAGCAGCGGCAGAGGCCAGGCTTTGTTCGGAGCAGAAACTCACAAACTGTCACCTGCACAACCTCAAAACAACGTGCACAACCTCACTCTGAGATGCACAAATTCAGTCCAACGTGCACTACCTCATATTAATGCACACAAACGTACTTTGAGATGCACAAATTCCCTTTAATGTGCACAGACCCACTCGAATCTCCTCTCTAAAGTCTGCGTTTGTGTTTGTGCATTGATGCTCAGTGACAGCGTGATGTTGGTCCCCTGCTTCAGAAGAGAGGCTCTGCAGAAGAGCAGCATCGTTCCAGTTTCATCATCGGGCTGCAGATGATGCAAAGGGATTTCATGTGGATTTTTTCTCAATTATTAGACATTTTTACAGTTTTTTTCTGGATTAATCTGCACGTTAAATGCAGTTTCTCTGTTCTTGTGCCTACCATCATTTTCCTTTGGACATGCTCCACGGCTTTCAAACGTTTAAATAAAGTTTCAAGTGTCTATCTGATAAAATTTTGAGCAGAGAATGTTTTTGAACTCTCCGAACAGCCTGTCGGAGCAAACAGCCGTTGCCACGGCGCTGTCGGCTTTATCGTAATGTTCTAACGTCTGCGGTGAGGAATGCAGCCTCTCAGCAGATCTGGCAGCTGCAGACTGAGAGCCTTTATTAGCGATAAGGGGGAAGTTGTGGTCTTATTAAAACAACCAGAGACTCGCAGAGCTGCTGAAGTGATGAAGCACTGCAGGAAGAGAGAACCAAAGAGGTCACAAAACCGGCTCCAAAATATTTAATTGGTATCTTTAGCCAGTTTTTTTCCTGCTGTCTCACCTCATCCCTGCTGTTCAGTTGATGACACACAAGCTGCTGCTTTGTGTGAGAAGAGCAGCTGCTTTAGATAGAAAAACGTGGAAGAAAAAGAATGAAAATCTGAAACCAGAGGGGTTTTTTATGTGACTTCAAGTTGTCACTGGAAAATCTTGAGATACTGAATGAAGAAGCAGAGGAAAGCAATTTGACTCCACTCTAACAGGAAGAACCCCCAACAGAACCAGACCCGGAAACATCTTCCCAGAGAAGATCTAAACTCCACACAAGAAGGACCCAGCTGGGGTGGAAACAAGCACCTTTTCACTGTTTTCAGCCTTTTCACCTATTGCGGTAATATCCCTGGCGTGTTCTTTTAGTGTGTTTTAGTGTATTTTTGCCATGTTTTAATATGCTTTGGCATATTGTGATGTTTTAATGTGTTTTGGCATATTTTGTTTTGTTCTGGCCTGTTGTGGTAAGTTTTGGTGTGTTTGAGTGTGTTTTGCTATGTTTTGGTGTTTTTTGACCTATTGTGGTGGTTTTGGGGCATGTTTTGCTATGTTTTAGTGTGTTTTGGCGTATTTTGTTTCTTTGAGGTGCTAGGGCTTGTTTTGGTGTGTCATATTGTGTTTTGCATGCTTTTTTGTGTTTTAGTATGTTTTATCGTGTTTGGGTTTGTTCTGACATGTTTAGAAAACAGACGGGTGGACACTTAACTCACCTGAAGTTGAGTTGTTTTTTAGGATTTGAGAGCAGACCATCACAGGAAGGAGGGGAGGGGTAAACGTGAAATCTGCTTCTCTGAAGGTCGGATCCGCTTTAGTTCCAAAGGAGCGAGAGGCTTTGACGTAATCAGGACACCAACGCGTCTCATTAGGAGCTGCCAGCTCTGATTAGACGTCATTAGCTCTCTGTTTTGCTGCTTCACAGTTTCCTGCCTCTGTTTTTCATCTTTCATGTTGGGTTTGAGGTTCCTAAACGTTTCCTGGCGAAGACATGCCACATGGCAGAAATTCAACCTCGATCTGAAACTTGTTCCTCATCTTTGTCTCTCAGCAGGATAACACTTTAAGTTATTTTTGGAGTTTGTTTAGTTTTCCAGTGTACTCTTAAGTTTTCAGTAACTTCCTACTTTTGCGTTCGTTCCGGATTCCTCTCAAAGAGATCCATCTGGAGGAAGGTCAAAGGTTCCTTCAGTGTGCTCTTCACCTCCTCTGCCTCAAGGAACAAAGTCTGAGTACAATGTTTTATGAAGCAGAGGTATTGGTTTCAACCCAGAAAACTGAGATTAGACATGAGATTCCAAATGTTCCTAAAAACCGGCTTCTGTCTGTCTGTCTGCCTTTGGAGGTGAAAAAGCAAAAGAGTTTCCTGCTGCAAAAGTCGAATCTGTAGGTTAGAAAGGGATCGTTTCCTGAAGCTCACAGGAGGTTGACGTTCGGCTTGTTGTCTTTGAAATCTTGAAGGCTTAGTTTTGTTATTGTTCTCAGTAGGATGTCCTGGTCCGATCACACGGTGGGAAAGCAGAACTGGTCATGTGGTTGATGACTCGATCGAAAATGGAATGTCGTCTCCCGATCAGTATCGATATTTAATTTATTCTTATGATGATCAGTGCTTTTTTTAAAAGTTTATTATTCCAGATAAATACTCCACTAGAAGTCTACATAAACATGGACCAATCACCACAATTTACTGCGGTGCAGGATTGATCAGGAGGCGTACAACAACAGTTCAGCTAAGCTAGCTAGATATTCACAGATTCTGACTGAATCAATCAATCAATAACTTTTTTGAAACACATTTTAACCTGACAGCAAGTGTCTGTATCGGGTTGTCTTAACACAAACAACGACCTACAACAGGATTTTAACAGAAAAAAAACATATACTTTTTTTTTGTTTCTTCTTAAAGAGAACGGCGCTCTCCTGCTGCCGACAGACAGACGGCACTGAGACAGCAGTTGTGCCCCCAATCGTTTTTTTCTTCTCTTTGACAGACGCTCAGCTAAGCAGAATGAATACTGTGATAATAAAACCCAAATGTCATTTCCTGGCATGTTGATGCTAGATCTTCAGAGGTTAAATTGAAGAATTCCACATTCTCAAATGAACAACCAAAACTAATAAATGGTTGGCCTATATTGACATGAGCATGATCGTGAATATTCATCATCATATTTATGCTATAGCAACAATTTTAAAAGAAAGTCTTCATTTATTTGTCAGGATTTTCAATGAAGATATAAAACACATCTGATCAAAAATGTTCAGTAAAATGTTAAGTTGCTAAAGCTACATGATGCCTCCATGTTGATGTGGGTCAGATGAAGTAATTGCCAAACTCTGGTTGTTGTGTAACGGCTGCAGGCAGAGCAGCGTTGAACCATAAACCCACTGCAGACGCAGCTCTGTTAGAATGTGAAGGTCCTCAGCCAATTAAGGCTGTTTTTGATTTTCATCATTTTCATTTTAAAATTTAAGGTTCAAAAAGGTTTTCTTTTTAATAGAGGGACATCATGAGGCTTTGTAAGCATCGTACGAACTCTGCCCCCCCACCGCTCCCACTCACAAACATGGAGAAAGCTTGGAACAGAGGAGAACCTTCACAGGAACAGAAAACGATGGAAAGAAGGTCAAACATCACTGGAATAAGTTCAGGTCGAGGTCATGTTCTAACAGTCAGAGACTTTTGGATCCATGCAAAGTTCAAGGAGAAAGAGACTGCTGATCCACAAGAACACAAAGAAACATCTGGATGATCCACTAAACTTCTGGACTGATGTTCTCATGTTCCTTTTGGAGAAGGAGAACATCTACAAACATCTGGACACTAACACTTTTAAAGTTAGACATGGAACTGGGAGTGTGATGGTATGGGTTGCTCTGCAGCCTCAGACAGCTTAAAATAAATAAACATTTCCTCCTTTTTCTGTTGACCTTATGCTGTTTGAACGTCTGGAAAAAGCAGACCTGATGTGAAGCTCAGTGACTCTCAGGTTCAGACCCGACAGTTTCCAACATTCTTGAAAAACCAAGAAGGATTTCCCCACTCTGCTGGTCCTCAAAGTTCTCTGCTGAAACATTTGCTTCATTTTTCCGTCTGAAGTGACTGATGATCGTACCCATGAAACTAAAGCGCTCCCAAATGATGGCGGGCGGCTTGGTGGGCTGGATGATAGATAGAAGAAGGGTGAGTGGGAGGACAGAGGGAGAGCTGCCGTAGGAGGTGCTGTCAAAGGTCAGGCGGCTCCGAGCGAATGCTGCCGTCCCGGCGGCATCACGGAAATGCTGCTCACGTTTCCTCCGCTTTCGCTCAGTTTGTCAAACAATGCCTCTGTTTGTGGGAACTTCAAAGGTGGAAGAATCAGACGCTCTCTGCTCAATACATCTGGTCTAGACAGCCCGTGTTTATGAGTGGAAATAAAAATCTTTAACAACTTCTCAAAATGCAGGAACCACTCAGAAAGAAAAGAAACAAGAAAAATGAGCCATGAATCGATGAAAGACGGGAAAAAAAGCATTTTTGTGTTTTCTTCTTTAACTGTGGTCAAAGCTCTTAAGTTCCTGTCATTGCACAAAAGTGGAAGTGATACAACATCAATCTCAACATAGAACACTCAAATATTCACACAGAATGAAGCTTAACAAGAACTAATTCATAAAAAATTCTGTTTGAGTCATTCGGCTGCTTCAAGGTCATCTCTAAAAAAAAATAAATTCTCAAATTAAAACGAGTTTCCCAACAGGGCGTTTTTAAATAAAGCAGGTACTAAACTTAAAATGAGAGAAACGCTAGAAGGAGCAAAACAGTCATGTCAAAATGCAGCTGCCATGATCATGTTTATTTGGTCATTAGGTGTACCTGTCACCTGGGTTTTTGTTCTCCCCCTCCTTTAGAGTCTTTCAGTTCCAACAAATAGATCAAGAAAAAAAGAAAAGTAGACTCTCTATGCTTTGTATGGTTTTGCCTAACACGGAACAATCCAGACGACTGATGTTCTACAAAAGCACTTGAATCAAAACTTTTCTCTGAATTTTCCTCATGTTGATGAAAATGTGAACTAATGTTTCCACACAGAACAGTAAGCTGCTTTTCATTCATCCTGAAAGCTGTACATCTGCATTTCCTGTTCATGTTACATAGATACTGTATGTTGTATGCATACGTCAGCATCAGGTTTTTTCACACTCGCTTGCTAGAAACAGTTTCACGTCGTCCTACCCCCTCATCATCAGGACCTCCTCTTCCATTTTTTATAAAGAAAATGCTTAGAAATCAGTGGGAAAAGACTTTTTGAGCCGCAGTGATATTTTTTTTTGTTGTCAAATAATTTCTGATGCGGATAGTTTCTGTTTCTTTTTCTTGCATGTCTGCAACATCTCTTTCTCTACTGTTGTCTCACATTGTCCAAATAAAAAACCAAACCTAAAACTTTTCCACATAGGAATGATGTAAAAAAATAAAGTAAAATATGTAGGATGGTTAAGAAAAGTTGTCTCTGTCTTAGTCTTCATGAAGCATAACAGACGGATAGGAAATAAAGAGGGACAGACTGGTAAAAACTCAAATAAAATGATGTTAAAAAAGAAAACACAGAGGAATAAAAAGGGAGCAGAAGAACACGGTTAAAGCTGAAGGGTTTGTTTGGGTAGTTTGAGTTTTTCTGCTTGTGAAATGTATTTTTTTCCACCCTGCAGCTGGAGGTCCAGATGGGGAACCTGATACACAAACGTCTGATCAGTGAATCAGTCTTTTCTTTGTCAAAATGTACAGGTAGATTCTAGGATATGACGCCGTCTGTCATGTTTTGGTGCCTGTGACCTCCTATCAAAGCTCTGAACGTTTTTCCTCCGGAGGCCTCGGAAGCGTCTTCGTCTTCATTCAGTGGAAACGCTTTTAGAGTTCTCTAGGATGCAGGGTGGGGGTCATCGAGCTGGCCCCTGCAGGGACGCTGGAGACTCCTGTGGTTGGCAGATGCTCCTCCAAGTTTTTGTAACTCCTCGTTGACAGCAGCAGCAGCAGGTGGTGGCGAGCGTTTGCCAACAAACTGCTGGCAGCGGCGGCGAGCTTACTTAGCCTCTGCTTCCTCCAAAGCTTTGGCAGCGACGATAGGCTTTGTTGGAAAGCTGGCGCACCCCCGACAATAAAAACGGAACAAAGCCCCCGAGTCCAGAGATGATCTCCTAATATTTATCCTCCTCTGGACAGCAGTTCCTAAATCTGCAGCTTTCTGCTGATTGTTCTGTTTGCAGTCTGCATCTCTGAAGTTTGATTGAACTTTTATAAAGATGTTAGAAAGAGAAACACGTCAAATTAAAAAAAAAAAACATCAGGTTTATTCTTATATCTGATCAAAATCTGCTTAAATATCTATGAAACATTAACCCCGAAGAACGCATTTCTTCCTGGCTTTTGAAGTTGATTTGACCTTTTTTTGTTTGTTCATTTTGGGCTGCAGCAAACAACACTTCCAAAAGAAAAAACAATTAAAAGTGACCTTGAAAAACTTTTAATTTAATTGGAAAAGGTACGGCAAAATTACAGATAAAAATGATCAAATGCACATTTTATTCATTTTAAATATTTTGATGAAATAAAATAAAGGCATAGAAAGGCTTTTCCCTCAACAGATACTAAATAATAAAATCAAATCATTAAAAAGAAAATCATGTTATTTCATGAAATAATAACACCTAAACTCCAAGTGAATGCTGTTGTTTTCAAATGAAACGTAATATTTTTTAAACATTTTCTTTAATTAGTCAGATGTTAAAAACTACAGGATCATTGCTGTTCCTTCCTGTTTTGTCTTTTTGCAGGGCCGTTTGGCAGGTATCTTTTTGCTTCAAATTAAAAAGCACTTCGTCCCTTCTGGCTTGTTTTCTTTTTTTTTTTTTGTTTGTTTAGTTTTATTAACATTAATAAATTCCTGTTAGAGATACAAGAAACAAAACCGTCTGAACAAAAATCCCCCGGTATTCTATTGTACCCGTTTTTTTTGTAATTTCTGATCTGCCGCTTCTGTTGCGCCAGAGAGAGAAAGGTGACAGTGAGAGAAACGGTCTTCAACCTGGGAGTTCTGGTCTAGCTAGTCGCTGTCCGCAGATTCAATGAGCTAAAATATGGTTAATATGTCAGAAAGTTTCTACTTTTGCCAGATGTCTAAAAACGGCATATCAAGTCAACAGATCGTACGGGGACAGGAAGTTGGGCACCTACAATCTTATTTGAGTACTTATCTATTAGTGCTCTATTTTAAGATTTTGCTTAATTTCTCTGTTGTATACAAAAAAATGTGCGTTTTTGCTGCCCTTTTCCGACTTTGAGCCCCTGCCCCTCTGGAATCCTGTGCGCGCCCCTGCCATGTGGTTTTTCTGACGAATCAAACCTCATGCTTCATTAGTGATTGTAACACATTTTCTGCTGTTTCTGATGAAAGATGCTTCAAACTGAACTGTTTAAGGCAAAGTTTCTGTTTGATGGATTAGATCATTTCCTGTCACTTTTTCAAACTTTCCTGCTGGTTCAGTTGATCCTAAAACTCTGCAAAAGTTCTGCTCAGAGGTGCCTGCAGGCTCCCAGATCAGAGCCGGCAGAAACGGCCCGGTCCGCTGCTCTGATAAATCCACTTTTTAGAGGAAGACAACAGCAGCTCAATAATTCAGCTGTCATAAACTCCTTCATACATACGGACCGCTCGCCTGCAAACCCTCGCAGGATGTTTTTTTCATGTGGGGGCCGCCGCCGATTGACTCTGCTTTCAGGGCCTCAGGTGCCATCAAAGATTCAACCACGGCGGCAGGAGGAACGCCTGGCCTTTTCTGCTCGCTCATCAATCAGGACCCCGGAACAAGAGGAAGATTTCGGGGGCTGAACAAGAACCCCCAAGCAGACTCAGATATTAACTCTCTGCTCACCTGAACAGGTTTCTTTGAGAGTCGGTCAGCATTTACTGTTTGTGTGTAGTTTGAGTTCAACATCAGGAGATGATGGAACTGTGAACCAAAGCTCACAGCAGCTCCTCAAATCCGCACACACGGACTTCTCTGGGTTTTATGGTGTTTTTTTTCCTCATGGACGTAGACAGGTGTTTGGTTGAGAATGCTAGCTCAGTACGAGGATTTCACCTGAGACTTTAAGTCCTTTTGCTTACTGTTAAAAGCTGGTGAAGTGCAATAAGATGACCGAAGAAGAAGATGCTCAATAGGATAGAAGGTCATTATGGCAAAAAGCTGGAGGTAAGGGCTGTGGCTCCATACAGGATACAGAGACCAGGCAAAAACAGAATATTTAGGAGGTGTCGCAGCGGATGAGGGAGATACAGACCCGTCGTCTGTATCTGAGAACTGGGCTGGGTGAGGCTGACGTCAGCCATAGAAAATGGTTCACTTCTAAATGAAGTCAATTCAATCGCCATTTTTGAGCCAGACGATGCCGATAAACAGTGATTGGTTCGAGTCGGTCAGAGTCATTGTTTCTGTGGCAACCACGCTGGCCAGTCAGGAGAGAGCTTGTTGGAAGGCCACACCCCTACCACATGAAAGTTGGCTGCATGAATTCTGTCAGACACCTCAAATGTTGGATGTGGGGGCCGCAGGCTCCGCCTACTTTTCTTGAGGCATCTGATTGATCAGTTTATAACTAACCACAAAAAAAAAATCATAAAAAATAAGGATTATCAAGAATATGTTAAATAAGTTATCAGATCAAGAATGATTATTCTGACCAATAGAATGACTGAGTACCAGCTGTTTATTTCTCTATTGAAGCAGGTACTTCCTGTTTGGAACGCTGGGGGAGGAGTCATTCAGTCCCATTCTAATCAATGAAATTACCAATTGGCATGGTGGAGCTGGAGCGCAACCGTGACATTTGGCTGAGTTTGATTTTTTGTGGAACCATCTTTGCTGTGAAATAAAGGAATAAACTAAACGGAGGAGAGAAAGTTTAACCATCTTTTCTCACTGATGACTGAGGCATCATTTAGTCCAGTGTTTTCACCACTTCTGCCCTTTCCCATCAGACACGCTGCTACGTTTCCCCGCAGCTCTCCTCGCCATGTTGGCTCTGTGATCTGGATCATCAACGCTGTACGTGAGCCAAACACTTAAAAGTTTGGTTTTAGAAAACGTGTTTCGGTTCATGTTAGTGTGTGACATCATCAGAGGAATAAAATAAACACGAAATACACAATAATTCCTAAGAAAATGATGAAGTAAAAAAAAATTTGGAAAACATTTTCATTGCTGAGGATTTATGTCAAACTCTTAAATAAACTCAAAAACAGAACAAAAATGTGTTTTTTGATTAGTTCTCTGAGGTAATGAACCGAAGAAGGTCGCTCCTCGCCATGATCCCCATCAGATCATGGCTTCAGCAGTTTTAACTAATCATCCAGGTTCTGAAGCTGCAGCACATCCCCACACAATCACACTCCCACCTCCATGTCTGTCTCTGAAAGTGTTCATTAAATGTTTGTGGATGTTCTCCTTCCAGAAAGTTCCTCTTTTAGTTTAGTGAATCATCCAGGCGTTGCTCAGCAGTGTCTTTCTCCTTCAACTCTCCAATGCTTGTCCAAAAGTCTCTTTCTGACTGTTTGATCGTGACCTCTGACCTGAATAGAGTCCATGAAGGTCTGACCTTCTATCCGTCTTCTTCTGCTTCTTCAGGACCTCCTGGGTTACCTAAGGTGGTGACTTCAACAATGACTCGCATGTAGATGAAAAACCAGAGCTGAAAAAATCCTCATTACTTCAACTAAATGACTTCATCAGTGAGATACGAATGTGTTTGAAGTTCAGTCAGATTCCAGTTTTTCTGTTGGGATTGTCCAAACTGTGGTGGAAACTGCAGCTACGACCTCAGGAGGAGCACCAGAGGAGTTCCAGTTTGTAGTGAGGAACAGGGAGTGGAACCGAGTTCTGCTGCTCCTTCTCTGGAGTCCTGTCACTGCTGTCAGATCACTACAAACACTGCAGCTCCTGATCGGCTCTGCGCTGTGCTGCCAGCTTCCTGCTTTTTCTCACAGCTCTGCTCGTCTTTCTCCTCATTCTTTTCGCGTTACTCCGTCTGTTTGTGCCTGCTGTCAGAGGATGTGGCAGGAAATGGGATTAGTGATGGTGGCTGAGGGAAGCCTTGGCCCCAGGCTCTGCGGGTTTGCAGCCGTTTCTGTTGTTGGCCAAATTGATGAAGAGAGAGTGACGTCCAGTCGGTCCGGGAATGAAGACGAGGGGCAGAACAAGCCTTCCTCTGTCTGCTGGGCCACCACACAACAGGCAGGGGTCATGAAGAGCCGAGCAGTCCTACCAAGGCGGGAAAAAAGTGGCTCTGAAGCCGGTGGATGTCTTCATTAGCTCCCAGAGCAGCGACACGACACACACACATTTATGCCTTCACGAATAAGCAAATACATAAATAACGCAGACGGCATGAATTATTCAAATCCTCCAGCAACAGTGTTGGTGGGAGTGGAAGCTAAGCGGCTCTGACAAGACACTCACATGGGGAAAAGTAATAAAGGTTTCAATAAACTCAGTGGGTCTCCGATCACTTTGGTTTAATCCGAAGATGCTGAGTGTGTTTCTTGGAGCGGACACGTGTTTTTATGAGTCCGTGCTGCTTCTGCTGTCTCATATTATTAAAGGAGAGGGTTCCTTCTTTCTGGATACGGGGTGATTTCCCTCCAGTTTGCAATCTGTGTCCTCCTTTTCACACTGACCAAACTGCCACAGAGATTGACAACTGCGACCTTAATGACCTTCTGGTCATCATTTTTCAAAAACGGTAAAAATCCCACAACCTCCTCTTTAAAACCATCGGTGAAACTTTCATTCAAGCCGGCAAATATTCCAGACAAACAATGATGGACAGTCAAAATGCTTTTTCATGCAGAACTCCTTCATTTAGACTCTATGACAAAGGATCAGTGGAATCTGGGATCAGTGGAATCTGGGATCAGTGGAAACTGGCAGAAGAATGGAGCCTCAAAACAGTTGATTCCAAAGTGGTCTGGCACTCATGAATCCACTTTGATGTAAAACTCAAACTAATTCCAGCATGAAAAACAAAAACCCCAAAAAACAAATGCACGTTTTGATTATACCTCACTCTGTGCCATTTTGGGGTCATAAATGTAGCTCTTCCGTGAAGAACTTTGACATTTTTAGTTGAATTTAGAGGCATTTTGAGCCATTCAAGTGAGTTTTCTCCTCCTCTCACCCTGAACTTGTTGCATTTTAAGGAGCTTGAAGGAGAGGAAACCGGTTTTCTCTCATGAATAAATCAAACACGAAAAGTTGATTAAAAGATGAAAGTCTGTATATTTATGGAATTGTTGAGCATTTGAACTTAAAAAGACAACATTTTAGAAATGAAGGCTTGATTCTGATGTATTGATGAATTTTGCTGTAACCAGGTATTATAGTTGGACTCAGAAAAGAGCCATGCGGTGAGACTGTTTCAGGCAGAGACTAACTTTCCTCCCAAACTGTGTTGTTTGTCAGGTCAGAGCATCATCATCAGAGCATGCAATCAGGCATCTTTGTGCTTTTTCTGCAACAAAACGCCGTCTGTTTGCTGCAAAGGCGTTCTCCTCCACAGAAGGACACATTGTTCAAACAGCCACTTGAACTCCTGTCTTCCTTTTTTCAAATGTTTTTTCCACCAATCAGTGAGAGTGCCTCATAGCGGAACCCGCAGCAATCGCTGGACATCTGCGCGGCTTTCAGGAGAGTCTTTGTGCGTCCGCTGTTGTCCATCGCCATGGGCTACAGACTGGCTTCAGCTGTCAGACACAAGCTCTGATGGTGGGGAAGCATGAAGACTCCAGAGGATGTTGGTGGGTGGGATCCAGGACAGAGATCAGCTCCTGAAGCACAGAGATGAGGCTGAAGTGTGAGTGACAGCAGTATTTTAAAGACACATCAACAATCAGACCAGGCAAAAGGTGAGCCGAAACCTGCTAATAAAGATGAAAACTTTAGCTTTGAAAGTTCTATCTGTTCATATTTTATTCCCGTGTTTGTCATAAAGCTTTGAAACATTCTCAGGTTTTTTTTTAATCTGCAATCCAACTTAAACTGCAGAAACAGCAAACTGTCAAAGACTAAACGTGTTCAACTAAACAAAGACATTTGACAGGAATTCCTGTTGGTGTTTTTAAATGTCACATGGATTTACAAATGAGCTTCGGTTCAGATTTATAATGTGGAAGTTGTGTAGTTTCACAAGTTTTGAACTTTTCCCAACTTGTGTTAAATTAAGCAGATTGAGTTGAGTTTAAGATAAGCTCGAGATGACTTGGACATCAGTTTGAGAAGACTTTGAGATGAGTTTAAGACAAGTTCAAATGAAGTTAGAGATGAGTTTTAGAAGCTCAAGTTGAGTTTGAGATGAGTTGGAGATGACTGAGATGGCTTTGAGATGAGTTCAAAATAGGTTTTTGATGAGTTTGAGAGGATTTTGACATGAATTCTAGAGGAGTTGGATATTTGAGATGACTTGAAGGTGGCTTTGAGATAACCTTGAGTTCAAAATGAGTTTGCAATGGATTTAAAGTGAATGATGATTTGATGATTGAAAAGGAACCTGAAAGTCAACTAAGACAGCTGTTTCTACCTTGACCACAGGTACAGTACCGGAAGGTTGAAAGAAAAAATAAATACATCTAAATAAAGTCTAAGAAACTTCAATCAAACTTTTATGAATACAAAAAGACAGATTTGATGTAGAATGAGTCCTTTAGAAACAGAAACTCGCACAAACGGCTAATTTTAGGAGATTGTTGAGCATTTCAGCAGCACTTCCTTCTCTTACAATCCCCACATTTTAAAGAAAAGCGTTCAAATTGTCATTCCCCACAGTAGCACTGAGTGTTGGTGGTTGGATTAATTAACAGACTGTTGGCCACCCACTGCTCCAAAAAAAGAACAAGAAGACTCTTAAAATCAATAGACAGCATGCAGCTGCTTCCACTGGAAAACTCATCAGCCAGCCATTCTCACCGCTGTCGCTGCCTGGCTGAAGATCCAGCGGCGGCCCGCTGACATGCAGAATTACTCCTGTTTATTGAAAACAAGTAAATGCTTGTCAGGAGTGAAACGGCACACGAACACCAGGATGAGAGGCCGCCATATTTGTCACCAATGAACTGAAGAGTGTGGAAACAGAGAGTTTCACTAAACAAACATTTCTAATCACACTGTTTTTATGCGGACCTCCAACATTTGACAAGAATTGTTAGATTTAATTGCTAAAATGATGTTTGCACTGAAAAAACGGTGTGCTCTCTACTGTCTGGAGAGGTGTTGGAGTGGTTACCAGCAGTTGGTCTATGGTTCCCTGCCTTTCCAGTCACACGAGGCTTTCACTCGGCTGCTCTGCGATGTGTTCCGTCACTCCATCGACGGCAAGGATCCTGGGGATCAACTTATGGACATTAAACAAGGTACGGAGACAGCCACAGCCTATTCTTTGAGATTTTGGATTCTGGCAGTCCAGACTTGGACTCCATGTAGTGAATAAGATTACACAGTACAAATGCTGAAAGCAAATATCTGAAAAGAACCAAAAAACAAAAGCTTTCATGAGCTGCAGGACGCAAACAGATAAAGAGCAATCAAAATACTGAAGTAACTAAAGACTAGCCTGCGACAGGTTTGAGGCTGAATCCAAATTCTTCCCTTTTCCCTACCCTCCATTTGCAGAGGCATTTGCAGTGGAAGGGGTGTCTGAAATCGTTTTTTTAAGGGTCAACCCTCCAAGCGGAGGGAGACAGAGCCCTCTGTCTTTTCCTTATGTGGGTGTGCTCTGAAGCACAGAAGTTTACAATTAAATGTAAGTAATGACTTTTTGTTTTAGCACGACCTTTTTAAAGTTATGAAACCACTGTTGTTATGAATACTCGAGTGCTGGAAGCTCCGCGCCAGCGTAGGCCGGCAACTATTGGTGACGTCATTGAGTGTAAGTGATGTCCAAATTCGTAGAAACTATTTTTTCATAATTCTCCATTGGGAGGGCTAAATGTCGGGGAAGGGAGAAGGGAAGAATTCAGATTTGGCCTAAAATTACCTCCAGGATAATAAACAACAAAAGAAGAAATGATAACAATGAGGTTTTGCCATCAGGTTGTTTTTATTATTCTGGTAAAGAAAGGTTATTAAAATAATTAAGTCAGAAATGCTTTGTGTGCTACTTGTACACTGTAAAAACCAATCTGTTGTAAATAGTTTCTGTGAGGAGGAGACAGAGGCATTTGGATCCATGTGCAACTGGTTTAATAGAGAGATCAGACAGAAATGGGCCAGGCAGGACAAAGTCAAAAACCAGGCAGGAGTCAAAATACAGAGTCAAGACAGTCAAGGCAAGACAAGCAAGACTTAAGATACACTGGAAAATATCAGCAGAAACACTCAGAATGAATGCAGAAGCAAAACAAGACGTCACACCAGAACAGCTGGTGAGACCTGGGAACGGAATGCAAAGGCTGATGGGAGTTGGAGTGCAGAAGAGGCTCAGGGAAAAGTCATTACTCAGAAGGTGGCTTCCTCTGGTGGTCAAAGGGGGAGACGGAAGCACGTGACCTGACAGTTACGTCAAAATTATTTTATGATGGTTTACTAATATGTTAAGATGTAAACGTTATTTTACTTTTGAAATTACTTTATTTAAAATACAGCATTAAAATGTATTATTTTACCCTAGAAAAAGTTACGATTTTGTACTGTAAAAATGTTAATTATTTGCAAATAAAAATAAGCATGATCATTTATGAAATGAACCATTCAAAAGCACCTTTTTTCTATTTGTTTATTTACTATTCCATTTCAATCATCTTTCTGGGTTGTTTTATTGAAATAACACAGAATGTAGGTTATCTACCAGACATCAGTGCATTTTTTAAAATATGCTCCTTAAAACATCTTCCGGCTGCACGGTGGCGCAGTGGTTAGCGCTCCTGCCTCACAGCAAGAAGGTTCCCGGTTCAAGTCCTGGCTGGGGGACCTTTCTGTGTGGAGTTTGCATGTTCTCCCCGTGCATGCGTGGGTTTTCTCCGGGGACTCCGGCGTCCTCCCACCGTCCAAAAACATGCTTCATAGGTTAATTGGTTACTCCAAATTGTCCCTAGGTGTGACTGTGAGTGTGTATGGGTGTGTGATTGTGGCCCCTGTGACAGACTGGCGACCAGTCCAGGGGTGTCCCCTGCCTTCGCCCATGAGTAGCCGGGTTAGGCTCCGGCAACCCCGTGACCCCGAAAGGGATAAAGCGGATTGGAAAATGAATGAATGAAAACATCTTCCTTTTTTTTTTCAAAAATGTTTTATTGTTTTATTTGTAACAAACTGAAATCCAGTCAGAAAAGGAAAATGTGTGTTTTAGTAAAAAAGAGGACCCTAAACAATGCTGCAGAGGCTGGGATAGAAAGGAAATGAAAATAAACAGAATGCTTAATAGACAAAATAAAAAAAAAAAAGAGAGAAAGTAGAATTTCATAAAAACATTCAAGTATGATAAAAATGACTAAATCTAAAGGCTGGAGCCTGAATTAGAATTTTAGTGTTTCTTTTGTCATCGGATGATTGTTTCCACTCAGAGTTTAAACGTGCACACTCATCTGGAAGCTTCTCTTCATTCATAAACAGATATTTCCATATATATTATTTGGTGTCGTGCAATTAGGAGAACAGAAAGTCTTCCTGAATCTTTTTAATTAAGTCCGCTGTGTTTGCATACTGTGGATGGTGACCTGGCTCTTCCTTGCAGCTGTTCACACGTCGCCTTCGTCGTTTGGGCGCCGCAGGTGAAAACATCTCAAAGTGAATCAGGGCAAAAATTTACTTCCCATGATGTTGTGCTCGCCGCCCACCGCTGCTAGCAGCTGCTGATGGAGCTGGTGATGATGCAGAGGCCTGCAGGAGTTTATGATCCGTGCAAATGGAGGAATATGCATATTGTTGCATATGAGTCTGCCTAATGGATGCCTACACACTGAGGTGATGATGGTTATAATAGAAAAAGGAGTGCATGTTAACCGCTGAGCGTGCACACACCATCACACACAAAACTCCTGCTTGAATTATGACGAAGATACGAAGAGGTGATGCTGAGAAGCAAAACTGCAGGACCGAGAAGAGAACAGAAAAAAGCAAAGGTGAGTTTTTTTCTTACAAAAAAAAAAAACGAAATCTGAACAGAATAAAAAAACCAAAACAAAACTGAGAGAAAAGCTTTAAAGGAGGGCACTGAAACTTTGAGTGTAAGGAGATAAGACTGGAGAAAATAGAGAAAAGACGGTAAAAGCAATGACAACAGTTGGGAAGAAGTTAGTGTTGAAAAGAACTGAAGGAGGATAAGAGGAGTTAAGGATGAAACTGCAACAGAAAAGATTGGTTTGGACAAGCGGAGGAGAAAAACCAGCACTTAAAATGAAAACAGCTCTATTAGTCTGCTCATGTGAGACACTGAAAGGACTTAATCTGCTGTGGGAATTTATCCCACCCAACCTTCATCACTGTTCAGAGTCAGAAGTGAGTCCATCTTGAAGTTGAGAAACAGTTGTTCTGTCATCTTTGCTCCTGAAATCCGGTCCCATCGGGTCAGAGGGTAACGGTTGGCGTAGAGAATGAGAACACCCTTCATGCACGTGTTTCCATGCAAAATGCTCAACCTTCTTCTGTTATTTTTAGCTTTAAGATGTCACAGACATCTATCAGACAATGTGTTAGCTTTTATGTTTCTCAGTATCGGAGTGTAAATGATGATGGAGGAGAAGGATGCTGATGGAGCAGATTTAGAGGATTTGCTTGAAGTTGGCTTTGGAAGCACTGGGCTGGCCTTCCTCCATTCAGAATTCCAAACAATTACAGTTCAAGGCTCTCTTTAGGATGTTGGCAGCTCAAGTCTCGCTGCCACACAGAGATAATTTTTTACATCCTAGATTCTAGAAAGGTCAGTAAAGTTCAACAACTCAGCCCAGTCACTAACGAACTTTTAAAACTTCACTCGGCGACTGTGGAGGAAAACTGACTCCAAATGTAGAACTCAAACTCCAAAATGTTGTTTTGCAGAAAGTAGAAGTTAGCGTGCGGATGTTTTTTTAGATATATTTTCTTATAAACTAAAAAAAAATATGTTTGCAAAGCTTGGTGATGGGTTTGTGTGGAGTATAAATGGTCCAGAGGTGGAGAAGTGTTGAGCATTTCCTTGATATTGATGTCACTCTCTTTGCTCTGGTCTATAAATCAAGCCCACCCTTCCAGTTTCAGCATGCTGCATAATAGATCTGGTGCCACCTCCATGAAGTAAAAGTCTCATGAGAAGGTGATGTGTTTCGCTCAGCTAAATGACCAGCTGCACTGTAGCTTTGCTTTCTTTTTCCTAACTGTCCGTCTGATGGAGACGCCGAGCGCCCAAGGAAGAGGCTGCCATGAAGACGAATGCACGGGCTGAAGATGGGAGCTGAAAAACATACAGAAAAGCAATGAGAGGCTGTAATTACCCGGAGGGAAAGGTCAAGACGTTTGGGCGGCTTTTTGTAATTAGCTTTATTTCTGCGAGCAGAACAAACAGATCAGTCTTTTGTGAAATTATGTTAGAAAGGTTACCCAGACCTTTCTAGCAGGAGGATTAGCTCTTCAGCGCGTGCAGAGAAAACAGCAGAAAGCATCACGGCGTAGAAAGGCGACGGAGGAGAGAACACGTTTCAGACCGACTGAAGAAGATGCAACATAAGAACATTAAGAGGCCAGATTTTCAATGAAACCAAGTCAAATTACTTGATGAATTGTTGGTGGAAGTAATTAAGCTGATAAAGTGACTGTAGGCTAAAGCACTTCCTCTGCTACACACTGGCAATCCCATTCTGCCATCAGGGAACTCACTGCAGTTCTGTTTAATTAAACTCAGAGCACTTTTACTCACCTTTACTGTGATACCTGAAGGCACAGCTGCAAATCCTTTCATTCAGCAGACTTTTGGACCCTCTTCATGTTCAGGGCTCCAGGGAGGGGGGCAGAAGTATCTCCCTGCTTTCATGGGGGGGGGTGTCACAGACACCATACTTACACACATCCATGAGTAACCATTTCTTTGTGCTTCAGGAGTAAATCAAAGTTTCTTTTTCATCTTTTAGTAAATCAGATGAACTAAAAACACCATAAATGAACAGGACTCTTCTTTATCCATGTCAGAATCTGATGGTGAAGGACCCACAATGTCGTAGAGTAGGCCTGGTGTCACAACCTGACACATCGAACGAATAAACATCGACATGATAAAACCAACGACTGACAAACAGATGATCTGAAGATCAGACACCGAATTACACCGAGGGTCATCGACTGAAAAGAGGGCAGCTGTGGATGGTCATGTACCTTAATCTGATGTGGCTGACGAGGGAAATTCAGTCCTCAATCCTGCACAATCCCCACAATCCATCTACCTTTGAAACCACTAAATCCTTTAGGGGGTAATGGGGTTGCTGGAGCCTATTCCAGCCACCAATGGACATGAAGGGGCGGGGAGTGCATTCTGAACAGGACGCCAGTCCCTTGTTTTTTATATAATTAATCATTATCAAATACTGTTTTTATATTTCCACCTTCCTCCGTCCTCACTTTGCTCATTTTAAAGCTTTTTAAAACACTGATGTGGATTTAATGAGCAACAAACGGCAGGATTAAAACATGAACACACAAGCTGCAATGATCCTGAACAACACAGTTTACTGGAAATCAATGGGATTGATGAAAATAATGTATTTACTGATGTATTAGGATCATTTAAAAAAAAAAAGTATGACCCCAAAGGAAAGTTAAGAATAATCAGTTCTTTGCATTTTGAATTGAGGTTAAACATAAATGTCCATTTTAAAACATACATGAAAAAAAAACAAAATTTTTCATAAATTTCATCTATCAGCTAATCAGATGAAATTTTAGAATAATATATGCATAGTTTAAAGGCTTTAAATAACAAAGCAGCTAAATTATTAACATTATATTTTTCAAAGAATGAAAAGAAATACACATTACCTGTGCTTTTTTTCTTTACAGAACCAAATCTAAAAACATTGAAAGGTCCCATTTAACGCTGGTTTGAAGGGACTTTGCTTTACTGGATTTGCATCTTGTAAATTTCAGTCCGTCTGTCTGTGAAAGTTAAGTGTATAAAAGCCTCGCTCTCTAATTCGCTGCTTTAAGGAATTCAAAGAGCCTAATGCAAAATTAATGCTTTTTCTTTTTCCATTAATCACCGCCTTACCTTATTTTAAGATCATCCAGCATTAATCAAAGCACGCTTAATCCAAAAATAAGATTATTTTAATCGTGGGATGAACAGCTCCTTCTGCAGACAAAGAGCATGAAAACTATAAGCAAAGCCAGATGTGCTACAGCTAAATCTAATGACATATAGGGAAATGACAGTAGTTCAGAGTTAGCTGAGCAGCCTGCAGTCAGATGGTAAAGGGCATGTCAGGATCCAGTTGACAACGCTACAGTTGGAACACTATCACGCGCTTTTCTTTCTTCTCTCTATTAATGAGGGGAGCTGCCGGCTGCTGTCAGGCCTCCATACAGGCCGTCACAAGCAGACAGCCAGATAATCATTTTTAACCTGCTGGCATAAGCATTAAAACTCTTGTCTAAACCCCTGTTGTCTCCTCTTTCTCTGATTGGCTGAATTTCCAGCCTCAGCTTCTTCAAGCCTCCAGAATCTGTTTTTTTACAGTCCAGAAGCTCCAGAATACATTATTTTCAGAGGACGGTTTCCTCTCACAGAACACTTTCATTAATGAAACTGTTTTCTCCACTTCTGCCTTTTATTGCAGGATTTTCTGACGCAACAGACACTGGTTCCAATGAAGGGCAAAAAAATGAAACCAAGTATCCAAATCTCTGCCTTTTGCAGATGTGACAGCTGTTTCTGAGCTCGTTTAGTCACTGCAGGAGTTTGGGAAAAACTGGTGAAACTGCAGAGGATTTGTGTCAAAGGTCTGATCTGCAGCTTCTTACAGATAATAAGAAACCTGTCGGAGGGATCCTGCTGTAGTTTAGTCAAAAATAAGAGTCGTTGCTTTCTGTTTTTATGTTTATTCCACACAAAGGGATCAATGGTTCTGAATTAGGTGTCTATGCAGTCCTGCAGGTTTTAAACTATGCAAAGAAAATCCCTGTTGAACAAAAAAAAAAACACGCACACACACACAAATCTTTATTTGTAGTCAAGAGCAGCCTCTCTCCTCACTCTGTATGAAGGTAAAGGTCTCCATTCACAGTAAGAGTGAAGACTTCAGTTCTTCTTCTGGTTCTGGATCATCTGAACTTGGATCCAAATGTAGACCAGAGTTGTGCAGAACTTGCAAGTGAACCCAAGTCTCCTTATCGACTCCCAGTATCTGGTTGGTTGGTTGGTTGAGTGAAGTTTGGTCCGGAAGTTTGTTCCAGATCCTGTTCTGGTTGCTCTGGTTTGGTTTGGTTCTTCTACACTGTGAAAGCAGACAACGTATCTATCCCACCAAAGCCCTATGATACGTTCTGCTTGTTGTGATTCTGGTTTGTTTTCTCTGCTTGTTCTGTGCAGGTCTGTGTTCCTTTTCTCCTTCCTCTCACCTGTGTGTCCTGCTGGAGGTGATCACAGCTGCTTCCTGTTTAGTTGATTCTGTGTTTGTCTATTTAAGCCTGTGTGTTTCTGTTCCCTGTGTTGGAGTGTTTTGTGTGCTTTAGGTGATCTTGTGGTCCTGTAATTAAAACAAGCTCCAAACTCTCCCCTCTGTGTCCAAGCCTTTTCTGCATCTGGGTTTTTGAACTCCACCCGTAACACCCTAACCCACAACCCTTCTACAGCGGGGAGGGACAGGCCCTGGTTAGGATGGTCAGAGGGTTCCCGGGTTCAGTTGGGTTTTCTCTCTTCCCTGATCTCCTCCCTGTGCCGGTGCTCCATACATGCAGATGCTGCCCCTGCAGAAAGTTCCCCAGTGGTTTGATCCACTTCCCTGCTCCTGCCAGAACAGTGAGAAGCGGACCAAACCAAATGAAAACATCACACTTTTCAGCTATTGTAATCCAGTCCCGTGTGAAAGAAAACATACCAGATAGTTTGTCATCAAACATTATCCTCAGTTGCTTTTCTTATTTACTAATGCAACACTCAATTAAAATGTAATCAAACTATGTCTCATTTTTTCTGGAAGCTGAGTTTCATCGTCTCTTTCCACTTCTGTTCTGTTCAAGCACTTGGTCTAAACAGGCAGAGTGTCTGAGACAGGAATACCCACATGGAGCTCATCAGCCATCAGTTTTATTTGTTCCATGTGCAAAAGATTACTTCTTTAAAGATGTCAAAAAATCTCAACTGAACAACAGTTCGTTTGGGTAAATGATGTGAACATCTCTCCTGTGACAACAAGTTTTTCATGTATCGGAAAAGAGCCTGGACAGAAAAAGCTTGGAGCAAGATTCACCAGATTTACACCGCTTTGACATTTCACTCCAAGACTCACCCAACCGTAGGTTCTGCTCACCACGTGCCCAGTGTGTGCGTGACGTGAGTGAACCCGTTTGGGAGGGTTGACTGTACGGTACGTCACCCGCAGCATTCCCGTAGAAAGCATGTGCTTTGGGTTCACTGAGTGGTCTACCATCTTGATATTTCGTGCAGGTCACCTGCGTGTCTCATACAGGTTTGAGCTTTTTTTTTGCGTTCATATCCACCTGTAAGGACAGTTGGGACTGAGCCTCAACATACATTTTAAAAGCGATCACAATGGTTTACATTCCTTAACTAGTGAACTTAACGACCATCTGATGATGTCAGAAGTGCGCCGCCTCCACCTTCATCATGGGACTTCCGTTCAGCGAGCAGCACGTGTTTGTCCATAAGTCATACGTGTCAAAGTGACTGCTGTTTAATGGATCTGCTGTCACCAAATGCTATGTCTACTTCCAATTATTCCACGCCAAATTAAATGACGAGCTTCTCAGAAAGCATTAAAGCACATTAATTAATCTGTCAGAAGGTGGAGGCAAAACGTGGAGCCGAGTCTGAAGACGCTCCACTGCTGATGCCTTGATAATAAATAATAAGAAACACCTCGCTATTTTCAATGATGAGCAATTTCTAGTTTATTACTGACTATTGTTTGCCATTAATTTTTAATCAACTGCAGTTTCTTCATCCCTCTCTGGCACCTTTTTTTTTTTACCTCGGTGCTCCCAGTAATGATATAGATTTTTTTACCCCACAGCAGAACAGAAGACAGCTTCAGAGCATTTATGAGCTGAAACAACTGAAATCAGCAATATTTTACACTTTATAACTTTCTTCTTTCATTCTCTCTTTTATTGGATTCTGTTTCTTTATGAATCTGAGAGTAGTTATATTACATTTTTGACAAATGTTCTACAACAAAATGCCAGAACCCAAAGATGTGTTAAATAAGCTGCCTGTTAGTGGATGGATCGCTCCTTTAAAGCATTTTTAACCTGAATCTACTCTTTTACTGCTGCATGTCTGCACATTCCAATTAATGCTTCATGAAATTGTTGTGACAAGAAAACTTTTACAGCTTGGATTTAATCAAACAATCTCACATAAAATATTGAGACACTTATAATAAGGTAACACATTTAAGAAATCCAGCAGAAAAGGAGATGATCAGTAAAATAAATTTGGACCTGATCGGAAGCTTTTAATTAAAGAAGAACAGACGACATTTGTCGTGTCCGTGTTTTTGTTAGAAAGTGTCTTTGAAACACTGAAAGCTTTTACCCCAGCTCCAGGTAGATGTTTGTTTTTGGAGGATACCTCAGCCCAAGTCTCCTTATCGACTCCCAGTGAGTGAAGTTTGGTCCGGAAGTTTGTTCCAGATCCTGTTCTGGTCACTCGCTTTCATCAGGACCAGCCTGGAAACAATCATTGATGGTGTGGGAGGGCTCAGTCTTAGGGGTGTGTCTTGGCAAGAGTCTGTCGATACGATACATTTCACAATACACACAAAACAAAACGTATCACGATTTATTCCAAGACAGTACCAGAGACAATCAGAGCATGATAGAAAGAATGTTCACATGAATAAAACGGGAAAATACATTTTATTTCATGATCAGAACATGAAGCACTACAACTGAAACTCCTGTATAAGCTGCATTTGCCTGAGCAAAGTCATGCTGCTTTTCTTGTGGTAAATTAAAAACATATCTTTTCAAAACTCAACAGTGTTTGATTTACACAACAAAATATTTAACAACAAAATATAAAAAAGAAAAAGAACGTTGCTAGAACAGATGCTTTAAAGGTGGAAAAAAAAGAAAAACTTGCAAATTGGTTCCATAAACATCTACGTGTGATACAACAGCATGACAAAGTGAAGGAAAGCGCTTGAATGTAGCAAGATGCTTTATCGTCTGGACAGTCTGCACTGCAGCGCTACAACTCTGTTTTCACATGTGGAAAGAAACGTAAATTGCTCCACTCGTTGCCATGATGACATTTTTTCTTTAGAGCATTGCACAGTTTAATCCATCAGGTTGCTGATTGGATCTTTTGCTGTGAAGTACAAACTTTCACCACAGCATTTTGACTGAGCTCTGCATGATGTGCTGTGCATCTGCACGGCGTCATTCCTTCTTATATGAGCCTGCTACAAAGCACCAAAATCCATGTTTCGAAATGGTACCAGTGCCAACTTGGCACAGAGTTTTGGTTCCCATACCAAGTTAAGAATAGTCAGTTGTACATGTCTCATTGAACTCTGTAACAACAAAAACCCCAACACAAATGAGTATCCATCTATCATAAGATGGTTCTCGTGAGATCTTTTTGTTGTTTTGCTGCAGAGCTGCTCATAGGGGCTCGGTGTGCTGTGCTGCCAACTAGCGGTCAGGGCTTCAAGTGGAAAACCAAAAATGAGGTCCAGAACTCCCTGTTTGCTTATAAATAATACATAAATATTGTCTTGGCAGCATTTCAAATTGTTTTTTTATGTATCACCAAGGAAAATATCACAATATTCAGTGAAATATGGATTTTTACACCCCCAGTGGATCTGTCGTTTTGGATTCTCTGGGTATGTGGGGATGGATGCAGGCTCTCTGCACATGAAAGATGGTCAAACCTGTACGAGATACACACAATATCAAAGTGGAAGACTGCTCAGTAAAACCCGTCCAGAGAAAATGCCCGTGCACATTTTTTTTCTACAAGCGCGTAAAAAAAAATGTGCTGAAACAGGTACATTTAAAAGAGAGACCTCAACTTTCTGTTGTGCTGAAGCAGGCAAAAGCAGAAAGGGGAAGAGAGGACTTTAGACAAGAATGAAGAAACCAATCTGTGAAGGATTGAACATTAGGAGCTTCCATGCTACCATCCGTAAGCAGAACAGCCATGATCCCTCTGAAGAGGAGCTTCAAGTCCTAGCACAGCCGCCGTGGAGTCAGCCGAGCATTTTTACTCAGAGATGACATGAAATCTGCTGTTTTCTTTTGAAAAACAAAGCTGATGTACTTTCATATTTCATGGAAAACATCTTGTCTGCTGATTTCTATTAATGTTAAGAGAGAAAGTTTAGCTGCAAAAATAAACTTAAAGTCTATTTTTAGAGCAGCAGCAGCATGGGGGGGGCTTCTAAAACATGACAAGTCAGGTGTGACCACACTGATGAGTCTGTTCCCCGCTCCTCCGAGCTTTAAGACGAGACTTAACAGAGTTAAGCTGTTTCTGACACTCTGAACTTCAGCAATGGTGATGCACAGAGAAACCGTCACAACGGGAAGGAGACGTTCCTGTTTTTGACTCCGTTCAGGATCTGCTGGTTTTAAGGACTGCGTAGCTCGTCAGCGGATGACAGACTCCGATGTTCTCTGTGGTTGAAACAGAATGTGCTGCTGTCTGTTGGTTAAATCGTTTATGCAAAAGGTCAAAAGTCACAAGCGCAGAAAAAAACATAACACCTAAAGTGGAATGTTTTCTTTTCTTCTTCAGGAGGAAAAATCTATGTGGGCGTCCATAATTTCCTCACAGAAAGAGACAAACCGTTTTTGAAGCTGTACATGTGAGAATTAGAAGAAATGAATCACTGAGAAACTAATGAGAGCAGATCAGCATTAATGAACATTTCATCCTTATCAGCCATTTCTTCAATTAAATGATTAATTTGCTTACGATGACATGACCTCATGCAGTAATCCAATTCATGCTTTTGTGAAACAAACATGCAGTGGAGCAGCAGGACGGGTTTGCTTCTGTGCAGCTGATTACCACAGGAAACAGAAATGAGATTAGGAAAACAGAAAACTTCCACTTCCCATCAGGACCCTCTTCAGCGCAGACATGCGAAACAGAAGGTCCGCTGTGAACACAAAAGATAGCATGCAAATTAGCACTTGAAACTTTGGCGAATCAGAGACACTGTGAAAAGTGCATCGCAATATTATGAGGGACCACTGTACACACCATTTACCATTTAGAGACCCCCAGAGAAGAAAACATGTGACCATGTCTTTGTCTGCTTCTGATCATAGTCCAAATGCAGAAGGAGGAGAAGGACAGTGAAGGAAGTTTGGACAGGCGGATTGGAGGTGTGATGATGGATGGAAAGTTCAGCACTCGTTTAAAAAATATAAAGAGAAAACAGACTGAAATGCTGAAGTTCAGCTGTCATGTTAGAGCAGGGAGAGACCAGCTCTTCTCCAGGTGGTCTCAAACCAGCCTGCCTCTATGATTGGTCCCCAGGGACTATCAATCAAAGCTGGTAAGTCAGGTGTGACCACCCTTGCTGCTTCGTGATTGACAGAAGGTTCTGCCAATTAGACTCTCAGACACACACACAAACATGCACACGTGCACAGCCTCAGACAGTCTGTGTTGAGTGTTTCTGCTGCCAAGCCGTGTCTGTTGTTGTAAATGTCACATTCTGCAAGCACTCGCTGTCACCATGACGGCCCAAACTAACCTAAAACCAACATGAGGACGGTTGCTATGGACACACCATCAGTCTCTATTTTACTTCACATTTTAAGGAGAGATGAAGGCTAAGAGCTTTTTGGCCCCGCTGTATCTGGTCTGTGGGGACAGAAGTGGAAGATGTTTACTTTGAGATTTTCAGATTCATTAACTGACGACCCCAAAGTGAGTTCATGCACATAAAAGATAAGAACAGAAAAAATATTTTTGTAAGTGGATCCATTCAGGTTTTCACACTTTCATTGAGTCTGTCTTTTTAATTAAAACACATTAATTTAAAAAAAATCTCCCTTTATTAATCCAAAGCTAAAACCCAAATGAACTGAATCAGTGCTGTTCATTCAAATGAGTCATGAGGTTTCTGCAAATCTGAATCAGCAATGGAAGAAAGGGTTTGTATTGAAGATTTCAAAGTGAATTTAATTATTGCTAATGTGCTGCATCAATTTATTTAAACACGACTTGATTTTAATGAAAATGCATCTTAAAAAAAGCACTTTTGTGAGGTGGAAGCACAAACGCAGCTGGAATCCTTCCTGAATCTGACTTTAAGGAAAGCTGTTCTACAGTTCTGTATGAAATGTTCTTCCATTTTTGTGACTTCAACCAAATATAGAAAACCCTAAAGGGTGGCTGACATTACAGTCTAAGTTTGATGATCACTTCTGAAGGTTCTTTCTTCTTTGGTAAAAAAAAAAAAAAGACTTTTCATTTAACAAGCAAAGTCGGCAAAAAGCAGAAGAAGAAACTGAGTCAAAGCTGCGTCGAATCCAAACATTAATGTGCTATAAAAGCTGTGAAGCTCAAACTAGAGCCACTCCAAAAACCTTCTGATTACAAACCAAACAAGAAATGTTTGCATTCAAATCTGCATTAATGAATTACAGATCAGACGGAGAACTGAAATCAGCAAACAGGAACACAAAGCTGTTTTATAAGGAAAAAAATTACCCAAACACACCTACAATACAAAAGTCAACAACCTAAGTTCACACTTTAACATCGGAGCTTTAGCTCCAGCTTGACATTTTTTGAACAATCTGAACTCTTCAAGCACTTTTGCAATTGACATAATTCCAGCATATTTGGAAGTCAGCTTTGTGCTGATATGCATCATGCAACACTTTACGTTGATAATGTGTCGTTGCAAAGCGGCTATGAAAAGTCGCTTTTCTCAGAACCAGCTGATTCAGGTGGAAGATTTACGGCGTGTGTTATTGAAGCGTATGCGGTGGCGGCTCTGGTTTTAAAGAGTTAAAGTTTCATCAGTTTTCACTCAGCTGACAGTGTAATTCATCCTCTGAGTTTGAGCCCTCCTCAGAGGAAGCTGTGGGCATCAATCCCCGCAGTTTGAACCCCTATAATTCCATCACTTAACGCTGGAGCCCCTTGTTATGAGCCGACTGTGGGTTCAAACCTTTCCAACTGTCTGAACACTCTACTACATGTTCGTGGAGCTGAGCTGAATGTCATGTTCCCCTCCCCCACGGCGTTGTTAACAAACCGGAGAACGGCTTCAGGTAACTTTCTGTCTGCACTCCCACAGTGATGGCTGGTGTGTGCAGAGTGGCTGCAGACTGTGGGTCCTCCACTGTGGAAATCAGTCAAGCACTCCGCTTGTTTAAGTAATTTCCCCGGTCAGCTCACTGCCACTCATTCTGCATCCATCTGCGCGCTCTCCTCAAACCTGCAGACACGCCGTCTCCAGAGCTTTGAACCACAATTTGCTTGTCGCAATTTTGAAATAAAAACTACCTGAAGCCTTTTGTCTTTTCCGCTAAGTGATGGTGAATAATTACAGGCTCTTAGTCTTCAAAAGAGCCGACCATTCAGGGCTGACACCTAATGACTGCGGGATGACAGGCCCAATGTGAACATCCAGTCCTGATGAATTAAGCTCCTCTGGGTTCTTTCATGCATCCTTTTCATGCTGGCTTTATCTCCACCTCTGCCCACATGGATTCAGTCCCGCTTCCTCTCCTCTGAGCTGCTTTTAACCTTGAAAAATGAAGGAGGGCAGGCGCTGGTTTCCATTCCCACTGCAGAGGAGTTCTTCACAGCTGAAAGAATGAACTACAAACAAACAGGAAGTTTACAGGTCTCTGAGATAATTAAATGGCTTTATTAGATACATTACACAAAATGCCTAAAATCTAAACTCATTTCTGTTGTTTGGCTGCAGAAAAGATGCATCTGGTAGAAGCAGCAAATGTCTGTGGAATCCTTGATGTTTATCACCCAGAAGTGAACCATGATGCTATAAAGACCTGCTCCAATGAAAACTGTGTTTTTGAACATGTTCTTGCAGCATTTTTCTAATGACGGAGGACATTAATAAAGAAAATTCAGTTTAAAATGTCATTTCTGAGTATTTCTTTATTCAGATTGTTGTAAATTAGGAGCAGACAAAAAATACTGTTTGGAAAAGCTTGTAGGTGTGATGTGGAAGCTACAACGGCGAGCCACAAACTCCCTGCTCCACTCTATTCTGATACATCCACTTACAGACAAACAGATCCGTGAACGTCTTTGTTTTCCTCGTCTGAGCTGAATCTGGATCAAAACTGTACGGCTGGATAGATCCCATATTCTTCCATTTTTGTTGCTCCGGTTATATTAGGTTGGGGTTGTGAGGGGATGTAAGCTGGCAGGAGAGAGTGGAAGTAAAAGGGATGATGGAAAGTAGGGGCAGGTTTACTTCACACCAGGGGCAGAGAAACAGCACCTCAGCTAAAGAACTGCCATCTCATTTTCCACCGTCCCAAAGACTTCTGCCCCTCCATTTAAAATGTTCTAGCTCCGCCACTGCTTCGCACCAACAGTCCACCCACAACTCACAGGTGAATTTCTGATGAACTCCAGCCGCTCTGCAGGAACTATGTCCTAGAAAACGACACAGGTTTTAGACTTAGTTTGAAAAACGGCATCATCATACTTAAAAGACCACTGGGAACACTTTGGGAACCGATCCAAAGATTATCAGCGCTGGATTCAAGCAGCAGAATATTCAGAGACTAAAGAAGGTGAATAAACCAAAGAGAAGTGAGATGAGCAGTGAGTAGACCACAAGGAGAACTCTTCAGGTCTGATTTTCTGTCCAGATCTGAGAGCAAACGCTGCTTTTTATTGTTTGACCACTGATGAATAGAAACCAGGACTACCACACCTTTAGAAAGAAGCATCCACGCAGAGTTCACTGCTTGTTTTCTATCAAGGTAAGCGCATTCAAGGATCACAACAGAACCGTGCTCTGGACCCGGCCGTTGTGGTCCAAGTCTTTTGACCGAGCAAAGAACGGAGCATCGATATGAAGACAAGCAGGATCTTTGGGAGAAGCTGATTCCCGCACTGCTCATTTGCTTTAACCCTTTTAAAACCGGAGAACACCCGCTGTTTAAACTACCTTTACTCTTTGATATTCAGAATCCTCTGGATTGTTCAGTGTGTTAACAGATAAAGAGTACCCAGAATGTCAAAACTGGAGGGAAAGGTCCAACATTAAAGGGTTAAGATCCGCTCTGCCTATGGTTCTGCCATCAAGCTTCATTTTTCATTTGTGTTAGCTTTTCCTAAACTGCTTTGCCTTTTCCTTTTTTCTCATTATTAACTGTTTGGATGACAAAAGAAGTGGGAAGTTTTCTTCATCACAGTCCAAGTCTGATCCATTCACTAAAGTGAAGCACCTTCAAACACTAATGGAGCTAATTACCATGTTGGACATGCAGGTGGTTAATGAAGAGCATTCAGAGCTCCTTAAATGTCTGAAATGAGCCTGAGTCCACCTTCAAACCGGGTTTGTTTGCTTGTTCCTTACCCTGCTGCTGCTGCTGATTGCTTTGTTTAGAACGATGAACATTTAGATGAGAGTCAAAGAGCAAAAAGCCCCTTTTTCCCTTTGAGCTGCTTCTGTAACACAATCAGAAACACAACAGAACAAATCAGTTGTTAATGGAAACACATGTGAGGAGAATATTTCAGGCTTTACATTCCTCTTGTTTAAAACTCACCCAGTTGGTATTGATTCCAGTGTTGTTCAGTAACAGGTCTGTGATTAGCTCAATGCCTGGATAATATGATTATTGATTATCTTGGCATTTACAACATTGATTAGCTGTTGTGTGAAGAAAATTGATTACTTTACTCTTTAAAAAAACTCCTCTTAAGGCAGTCTTTCATATAGATGTGCAAAGAAAAGAAGGGGGGGTGCGGGTATGAGCTTCAACCAGCACTATGTTTGACCACAGCTGAATGTTTCTTTCACTCATTTTTTATGACTAAAAATGAACCCATAAACACAGAAAAACTGACAGATTCTGGCCTCAGGATTTAGAAAACAGAAACTTAGAATCCACTAAAGTTAAGACTCTTCTGTGTCGTCATGGCGACCATTAAAATGATCCTGTAATTCAGTACACATGGAGCTGCATCAGGGCCATAATGTTTCTTTATTGAACCCTTTAAAGCTGAAGCTTTAACTAGACCGCTAACGTTCTTTGAACTACGGTAACTCGTTAGTCGTTTAAGTAATTCACCATCGGATTCTGAAGCAGAGAAAAGCTGCTCTGTGTTAATACGCAACACTTTCCAATGGTTTACCCATTCAGTTTAGATCTGCTGATTCTGACGTGAAGAAAAATAAATGACAGTGTTGCATAACAGCACAAAGCCATTGGAATTATGTTAAATGAGTAAACAGAAACAGGGTTTTGTAGTTCAAAGAGCATTTGTTATTTTGTTGTTTCCTGCGACAGCTCCACTGTTAGTTAAAAAAAAAAAAAAACTTTTGTTCACAAAGGAAACACTGAGAGTTTAGGTTTGGAAACTGAAACACTCAACCTATCGAGCAAACAAAATTATGTCTTTAAATGAAAAAGGGTTTTCTTGTAAACAATTATTACCGTGCTGATTGAGGTATAAAGCTACACGCCTGCTGAAACATTGCTGTCTTTCTGATTCCTTTGGTAAATGGTGCCTGAAACTTTATGTACACAAGAGCTCAAGCAGTGTTTCCAAAAACACGAAGAAATAATTGAAAGTATTTTCAATTGAAAGGATGTTCAATGGGTTGAAGATCTCATGTTTTGTCATCCTTCTGTGTATATACATGTGGAATGCAGGCCTTCTCGTTAGGATAAGCATCAAACCTCAGCTGGTCAATAATCACACCACCTCATGATGGAGAGGTTGTGTTTACGTGGGCAGGCTCAGGAGGGGGAAAGCTCAGCCTGATAAAGCAGTAAAAGCACATAAATATACATTTGAGCATGATTGTATGAAAAACAAAGAGTTAAGGGCTGATAAGAAGAAAAAAGTTCATCTTTAGTCTGTGAACATGCACCAGCATGTCTCCAGATTATCAAAAGGCTCAGATTATAGAAAGCCATTAGGATCAACATTGTAAGGTTTGCTAGGTGGAAAAAAAAAAAAAATATATATATATATATATATATACTGCACAAAATATACCCAAAAACAACACAGATTATGTGAAACTTGACATCTTTCCAAAAGCTGACACTTTTTGACCCAATTGGCTTCCAATAAAATCTAAAAATCTCCTGGTTCAAAGATCTCTCCTTGTGTGTTCCTCTTTCCATCCACACCATGATAAAACACCTTTAAACTTGCTCCCATCTATAAGCCTTGCTGTCTTTCTTTAAACACACAGGACATTCACTCTAACCCTTTCTTCATTCCATCATTAACTCTCTAGTTTTCAATCTTAAAGTTCTGAAAGTCCTTCACTCCCACGTTTCCTTTCCTCCCTCTGCTGAGAAACGCATTCCTCCTCTCTTTCTTGGCTGTTGTCAACTATCAAAGGCTGTGTTTGGTAAATTTGATTTGAACTTTCTGATCACTTAAGAAAGGCCGGATGATGATAATTAATCAAAGAGAATGATGGTTATTCTTGGCTCACCAGTGTATGTTGGCTGAAGGTCACAAATAAGTTAAGGATGAAGAAGTGTCCCACTGAGGCTGCTCATGTTTAGTCATCCAGTAGAGATTATGATGCTGCAGAATCAGTTCCGGTGTAAATACAGAACAGCATTGGGCCTTTTGGGAGCCTCGACTCTCGCTGTTTCATTAACCTCCCAATGAGTTTTGCTGCGAAACATAACATTTCCAGCTCACTCCATGATTCCTCCCTTTTTTCTTCAGTTTGAAAACAGCTTTTCAGTCAAAGTTAAGTACTGCTGGTTTATATCCAAACTTCTCAAGGTCAAGAAACAGAGGAGGATATATATATATATATCCAATTTTATGTCAATTAGAGAAGCTGTGTTTGTCTTGTGGTGGTCCTCTTTTCCTGTCATTCTGTCTCACAGTCCTGCCATTCATGCTGGCCGGCGCCTATAGGACTCCTCTTTCACGCAGTAGAAGAAAGCTGAGCAGTTTTCAGACAAACCTCATGGATTTCAGACATCAGTGTTGAAGCAGTTGGTCATTATAAAAACACATCTTTTTCATCTCAGTTTATGAATATTACTTTAAACTTTCATTCTTTGAAACCAAACAAGAGAGAGATGAATGAAACCTCCTCTTTAGAAACTGTTACAGTACAGAGAACTGTGTTACAACTGAAAACCTGCCCTGGTGTTCCAGACCTTTTACTGTGTACTCACCAGCTGCATTCACATGGATCAAAAATTCTTTACGATCGAGATAGGTGGGTTTTGCTGATTGTTGATCCGATCCGGGTTCTTGTAAACCACTTATTCCGATTGTGAGTCATTACTGTGCTGGCTTTTACACTATGCTGCGACGGTGTGGACGATCAGGACCGGCCGGACGCTCCACAGGAGTGAACCTGACTGGTAGCTTCATGTCTGTGTCAGGGGAGGGCGCTTTGTTGTGGTGTGTGCTCCAGAGGAGACTTCGGACCACAGTCCGTTCGGCTGCTCTGCTTGAGTGACCTGCCGGACTCAAGAGAACCGTGTCTCCCGGGAGAATTGTGTCTCCAAGCGGCTTCAGGGCGGAGTGTGAGGCGGTTGAATGCGGGAAAGCTGCTCCATTCAGTCTTGAGAAATCGTGCAAACAATCGTGTGAATTTGTGCTTCCACTCACGTCCAGACAAAATAGTTATAGTTTATTTCTTTATATGGCGCCTTAAAATGACCTTGGTCACACAAGGCGCCGTACACTAAAAGCTCAACAGCTAAAATGTTAAAACAATTAAAGATAAAAATATAAATAACTGACATAAAAAACGGCAGACAAAAATAAAGGTGATCAATAAAACAGTAAAAACACACCCGCAGAGCAGAGTCTCATGCTGTGACAAAAAATAGGTTTTAAGAAGTTTTTTAAAAATGGGCAGTGAAGATTCCTGCCGAATGCTCAGTGGTAACGCATTCCAGAGCTTCGGTGCACAGACTGAGAATGCACGTTCCCCTCTGACCTTCCTTTTAGACCTCGGTACCTCCAGGAGAAGCTGATCAGCAGACCTGAGGCATCGGGTCGAGGTGTAAGGATGGAGAAGCTCAGAGAGGTACGACGGTGCGCAATTGTTTAAAGATTTAAAAACATATGAAAGAATCTTAAAATGAGGGTTCGATTTTCCAGAAGAAAATCATAGATTTGAATGTTTGATCTGAGGCTCTGAACATGTGTTTATCAGGACAACCCGTTCGAATCAAAACATTTTAGTGGGAACTGTTTGAGAATTGAGATGATTTGTGCAAAAACCTCCCAGGTCCCTCTCAGTTCTCCTGATTCCAAGCTGGAAGCTGAAATGTGGATCTAAATGTGGCTCCTCTGCAGCAGAAGCATGGGGGTGGATGGCACTGAGGAGGGAGGGAGAGGGTGCTGCCTGTCAGCTTGTCTTCGTCTGCTTGAAAACTGCTCAGGACAGAAGTTTGGCAACTTTCAGCACAAAGAAGAAAGAAGGGCTGAAACATAATCAGGAGTACAGATGAGGCAGAGCGGATCACAACCACCTGGGACGGAGAGATAGAATTTAAGTCAGTCGTGAACAAATGATGCACACAGCTGAAGAAAGAGAAACTCACCTGCTATCAGGGATTAGGACCACGGCAAGCAGAAACAGCACTTTCATGTCACAGCAAAGTTTGGCGTGGACCGAAGGCCTGGGAATGGCATCCAGGTGTAGGAGACAGGAGCAGTCTGTGCAGCAAACAGGGCCGAACAGAGTCCACCACCAAACCCAGAACCCAATGAGGGTTTGTCCGAGTCTGATTTTAGCAGAGCAAAACACAGCATTACTTTTGTTCTTTGATTAAAGCTGCAATTAAACAGAAATACATTTCTGTTTATTGAAGTAATCCTTAAATAGTTTCCAGTGGTCACGGCCTCTTCAGCTCAGACCACGACAGCTTCACTTTTACTGTGTGGAGACCAGAACACTTCCTGCCCTCCGACATGTCAAAGCTTACAGTTCAACACTTAAAGGGTCTATTCATGCTATTCTAAGACTTTCAGAGTAAACTATATCCATATATATGATCATGTATTACCTTTGGCACACTATAGACAGACCTTGATGATGCTCATTATGGGTGCCTCCCATTTCATGATGTCATCCTGGAGTCGGCCTCAGCAGCATGTCTGCGTTTCTCCCACCAAAACAAACATCAATCAAATTTTTGCAAAGATGGATGTGCATACTGTGCATACGAAATGAAAGCGTTTTGTCAATCACTACTCGCTCCCTGGAGATGGTGTGTGCGTGTGCTAGCCTGGGGGTGGTGCTTGCAGCACAGACTCTTCCTGAAAAGGGCGGTTCCCCACCTTGTGACATCACAATGTGAGGACCTACTTGTCTGTTGTGGATTAGGAGGGGCTGGTGCTCAGAGAGCAGGGTTTTAGGGATCGCATGAATGAATCAAAACACTGCTTTTATGTTTTTGCTTTTCTTTTTTTTTTATTTTTATTTCTTTTTGTTGGGGGGGGGGTGTTCATGCAGAAATTAACATTATAAAACACTTAAAAGCTAAAAAAAAAAAAAAAAAGATTTTACATACATTGTATAGACCCTTTGAATGAACCACAACCCCATTATATGAACTCCAAAAATTAGTAGAATTTCATTAGATGACAAAAATAAAACAGATACAACATGGCAATCCAAAAAACTGTTTTTATCTCCTTTCTTTTTACTTGACCGTTCAACTTCTGCTGTTTAACATTTTTTCAGTTTGTTTGAACAAAACAAGCTTTCTTTGATGGCTAATAAAGTCTCTGAAACATCCCATCCAAAGAGCAAGCTCAGCAGTGTTGTTGGCTTCAGTATCAGACGCTGAAAAATGGTGAACTGAATAACAGCTAGAAGACAAGAGTCAGCATCAGTTAGATCATAACTCACTACATCTCCAAAGGTTCATTAGGCTAATCTAACAGCATCTCACTGCACTACTGTAACTATACCACACACCAAAAGCAAACATTTACAGTCCGTAACAATCTTTACAAATGGACTTCAGGAAAGTGAACTTAAAATTGTTTTGTTCTTCTTCAATGTTGGTCAACAACAGTTAAGGATTGATGAGAAAATTGTAATCATAAAACATGTAGAAAATGTGTGTTTATTTACCCTGTGCATGAATTTACCATGAGAAAACCATGTACATGTTAATTTACCATTTCTGTTAATTTACTGTGTTAATTTACCATTTCTGTTTATTTATTGTTTATTTACCAGTTATGTTAATTTTCTGTTTATTTACCATTTATGTTAATTTTCTGTGTTTATTTACCATTTATGTTAATTTTCTGTGTTTATTTACCATTTCTGTTTATTTACCATTTCTGTTTATTTACTGTGTTTATTTACCATTTGTGTTAATTGACTGTGTTTATTTACCTTCATTCATTCATTCATTTTCCAATCCGCTTTATCCCTTTCGGGGTCATGGGGTTGCCGGAGCCTAACCCGGCTACTCATGGGCGAAGGCAGGGTACACCCCTGGACTGGTCGCAGGGGCCACAATCACACACCCATACACACTCACATTCACACCTACGGACAATTTAGATTAACCAATCAACCTATGAAGCATTTTTTTGGACGGTGGGAGGAAGCCGGAGTACCCGGAGAAAACCCACGCATGCACGGGGAGAACATGCAAACTCCACACAGAAAGGTCCCCCAGCCAGGACTTGAACCGGGAACCTTCTTGCTGTGAGGCAGGAGCGCTAACCACTTTATTTACCATTTCTGTTTATTTACTGTGTTTATTTACCATTTCTG